>JABASH010004979.1:0-12907 GCA_019776445.1 Tomocerus maximus | reverse complement strand
GCGCTTACAATGCAATTAATAATTACTTTCCATCAAATTACATGTTTAAGAATATTTTTATCAAATTCTACACCTCAATATCTGTCAGAAAAGTGGTTTACATGACCATTAAACACGCTTATGGAACCTTTCATGTCAAAATAAAATTGATGTACGAACTTACTAGTACGTGTATAAGCTCCCCAACTGTACAAACTAACTGTAACATGTATAATCCTCGAATCCTATAAATTATCACACTATCAAAGATGAAATTACTGACTAATACTTGCATACCATCAGTATCATCAGAAATTAGACATTCTTTGTTGAGGAAACATAGTAGAGACAAATCTGTGATAAAATTAACTTATAGCTAAAATTAATGGGACAACAAAAGCTATAAATGGCAGTATAATCGGTTTTAGTGTGAGAGCAATTTTTCGGAATAAGGTACGATACACGACAAATGTGAATTTTGAACAGAATAGATAATTAAGAAAATGCAAATTAGATTATCGAGCTTTGCATAGAATAGATAATTAGTTTAAGAAAATTCTAAGTAGATTGTAAAGAGCTTGGTAATAATTATTGCTTCAAGAAAATTCTACTTAAGCAACTACTGGGCCCAGTGATCGATCTCGTTTCACTGATAAGCCACAAACCGAGAGAATCCATCTCTTAGCGCCGTCATATGCATATACTATTACACTAGCTGCGACATTTCGATAAGGCACGGATATATTTCGATAGTAAAATAATCCTGAGTAGGTTAATAGCATAAACACGCAGTAAACAACCGCAGTGGTTATGAACATCGGCAAATGTTGATTTACTATTTCTACCCAGGAGATGATCCATAATTGAAAAGCACCCAAAGTTGCAACAAAGAATATGGTATCAATGACGGTGTTGATTGTCGCAAGTGAACTATCCGGTCTTCGCTTTTCTATTTCGTATCGTATTATGTACGGTACATCAAATATAGCAAAAATCAATATTGCTGACAGAGTCGTCCACAATGTGTCCATTAGTACAGAATCAGAAGTTCTTAGTAGAGTTCTGCATCCCATTATGAAAAGTGCGCAAGCGAAAA
Organism: Tomocerus maximus; assembly: GCA_019776445.1. NCBI lineage: Eukaryota > Metazoa > Arthropoda > Collembola > Entomobryomorpha > Tomoceridae > Tomocerus > Tomocerus maximus. The sequence continues at coordinate 11,832 of JABASH010004979.1, read as the reverse complement.
CACGCAGGGCTGTAAAAATTAAAGAAACAAATTGGCTACATGAAAACAATAAGCTACATGGAAACTTTGGAAATAAAGTAGACCTTGAGTAGAAAAAGCCGCAAGACGTTCTCCAAACTTTAATACGAAATCTGAGCTCCGAGACCTAATAACTGATATGGGGGCCATTGATATATCATAAACCGAAAATATGATACTTAAAGTGGGAAGAATAAAACCTGTTGAACAATATGCATCTTACTATTCCATGGAAAAATAATTACGGGCTAATAGCATATTTAAAGATAAATTAACTTCCATGTACTATAGTACCTAAAGCTCTACTGCTTATAATATTAACGCCTTACCTAGGTATCGGCTCACTGCACTAGTAGTAGCACTAGTAGTAGCACTACTAGCACTAGTATCAGCATTCATAGTCGCACTCGACATATATTGATCAAAAACGATAATGATTTGTAATATTGCTTGAGGAAAGGCTTCGAATGTGCTCTCGCAGCTCATATCCCACAGAGCCTTTTCTTCCACAATTTTGTGTCTTCGTGTTAGCTCGTTTTTGTATCTTTCAGTTAGTCCAACTGAAGCGAGTTTCTTTACATAGTGTAAAAGTAATCTTGTGCTGAAATACAAAATTAGTATAATAGGATACCTATACTCCTACCTACATTTATTTCAATCAATGTTCTTCAATTTACATAAATGATAGGCGCAAACAAGTATAAAGTGCGAATTACTTACGTGCAAATTGGGTAGAAAGAAGGTATATGCATAAGCATCCCGTATATTCCACTCATCTTCCACATTTCGGTTTTGATTTCAGATTTGCTACATTTGATACAACATATACCAAATTATTTGAGACCTCAATACCAATAGGTTGGTAAACCTATCATTGCTTTTGCAATGACAGGTGGGAGATGAGAGGAAATGGTTACTGGAATTATGATGTAATTAAAGATTACTCTAGTTCGTGAGGGCTAAAATTTGCAAAAGTGACAATAGTACCACCACCAAATACTATTAGAAATGTTAAGGCTGCATTGGTCCACATTGCGGAGTAAAGATAGTAAATCCCCACAGAAAAATCGACAACCCAGTCCAATATTATCATAAATAAACTCAACCGGGCTCCTGCCACTTCTCTCCCTCCGAGGAATCCTATTTACAATATCTCTGGTTTAATACTTACCATTTCTTACTATTTCCATACAATTTAATCATCTTTGATATACATTCATTAGTATTTAGTAGTAGATCATAGGAATTATATTAGAGACTGTCATAAAATACTTTTACATAGAAATCAAAACTTGGGAAAAGAATAATACTATATCGAGGTAAAATTATTTATAACATACGCCACATAGGATCGCAACAGGTAGGGCCATTTTCTGTGGCTTGGTCTTTTATAGCAACGTCATTAATGTCTATTCTCCACCTCCAAATATCTTCCTCATTTTCATTTTTTTTCCTCCAAATATCAGAAGTCTTTCTGAAGATCTTCCGTGTCCGTGCGTTTGGAATCGTAACTACACGATTTATATGCTTTGCTCGTTCTTTTTGCTTTGACTCTGTTTCCGGATCAAAATATACAATAAAATTTCTCTGTAATTACCTTAAGGGAGGTGTAACGTGTGACTGTAAGGTTTTATGATCTTACCTGAGTCCGTCTCTAATTGAGTTAAATTGAACGTCAAAAGTCTCTCCCTGGGTGGTTCCTTCATTTCAATTTCTGTTTCTGCTTCTGCCATTTTTGTGATTGATTTACTACACCCAATCACTCAACAATACTACCCTTAATATTTTTGCTTTCTCTATAGTATTTATAAATACTTGTTCGATTTTTTATAATTCTGATGTAGAGTCCTTCAATGTATACTTCCAGGTGCAATCAGTGTGACAAAGTAAAATAATTTTCCATGCATTCCTATATTTGTAGATTATGTAGCCAGTTAAGTCATAATTCCGCGTGTGTGGTGAATTGATTATTGCATGTGATTAATTTTTATGGTAATTCTGCGTACTTTGCACTTGACAAACAAGCCCTTACTAAGAAACTGTAGACGTAATACGTAAATATCACCTATTCTTCTACGCAAATGTAAGCCACACCAAGACCACAATACGCCTAACAAACTATTAACTGCAGAAATGAATTTCAATAAATTCTAGGTTAATTACCCAGTTACAAGCAGACCTACTAATTATAGACAGAAATGGTTTGATCCTTATGCATAAGGTTTTGTCCTTAAAAGTGTTACCGAAAATTAAAGCAGGAGTAAATAAAAGAGAATTTCGATAATTGCATTTGATGCTGCGACAGACCAAGCTGATATTTATTGTATAATTCCAAAGAAAAATGATTGTAAATTATTATTACAACTGCAACATTATGCCAATAGATATACATAAGTACTTATTACTACATTCAGCAATGTAATGTTAGTTCAAGAGGAGTACATAAAATTATATATTAAACGGGTGTTTTCAATTAGTAGTACATGCAGAAGTTATCTTAAGGAAAACCGAGTCATTAATTCAGACACAAAGTTATGATTAACAGGGACTTGATGCAAACGACAACTAAAAGTAAAGTTACTATCTTATTATGACAACATAGACTAATATTAATTAGATACTGGGGACAAGGAAACAACATTCATAAATGATACCTACTTCCGCTTATGTTATGCAAATATTATTATCATTCACGTTACGGAAACGCCTGAGCCAAGAAAACTTTCTATGCTGCTCTGAATGTTCTGAGATAGCATATTGTTTGGAATAAGTGCAGTGCACGGAATAATTTACATGTTATTTGTGCAGGAATTAAGAAACTTGTATATGTAATTTGAAATAAGAAATAGAAAATAAATAGCACAATAAAAAGACTTGTGTAACTCTTTGTACAGAGTAATTTTGCACTACATTTCACTTTATGTTATCTATGTTCAGAACTTTAGAGACATGCCTACGCCTACTCTTTCTAAAGACAGGAAATACCTTTGGGAAAAGTGGAAAACTTTTAAAGCACAAAAGTACGTGCCATTTCACAGCACATTACTATTTCCAATAGTTTCTCCCAAAGGAATTTTAGCCATTTCTCCCTCTGAAATCTTCTCTATTTTCTCCCAATTAAAATTGCACTTCTCCATAATCGAATGGCTCCAGATCCATCGGCGGACTCCGTTGGAAAACATGTATACAGGCGCATCCCCACCCACTTGAATTAATTTAGCATTGAAAGATAAAGGTGTCCCTTCAGCAATGCTGTCAATTTCCGCTTGAGTACATTTATGAATGACATTACCCGTACGGAACAGATTATTCAGATTAGGGACCCAGCAACGACGGCCTTTAAGTAAAGTTAAATAATTTAATAGAAATAATTAGCACAATGTGCAAGAAAATTGTATTGTTTAAATTACCTTCGAGTACCAAGTACACTTTCTTATCTGATACCGACTTGACACGAGATCCATTTAAATCCGGGCGCAATTTTCCCTTTAGAATGATTTCTGCAATGCCATTACATGTCATCGTGGAGGATTCCTTGAAGTGATTCTCAGTGCATTTGTGTTTTTGCTCCAACTTGGTTTTCAAGCTATGAATTTGTTCATTGAGAGCTTCACATCTGATTTGAAATTCTTTGTTTGCTCTGAGAAGAGCTCCAACATGATTCTGCTCGAAAATCAATCTCTGAAGTAGGGTACTTGAATGTGCCGTCAAAGCAGTGATTTGCTCTTTATTTTTGCCATCTTCTTGCAGTAGAGAATTGATGTGTTCGTTCTGCTTAGTGACCATAATATCCAATTGTCTTTTCCCCTCGATTAAATTGTGTTTTTGCTGACGAAGATCTACAATCAACTGATTCATTGCATCTAACTCCTTGTGTTTCTCCTTGATTTCGATTATCGCATTTGTCAATTGACTTTCATTATTCAATTGCGGAAGCTTTTTGAATTTAATCCCTTTCCGTTGTTTTGCAAACGTTGTTTTAAATTTCGGTTTTCCTAAAATCTTCCTACTGAACAGAGAGCGTCTCTCCAACCGTTTCCCTTGATCCTAAACATTTGAAATATCTTTAAGACAATTTCCTAAATTATAAATTATTACAATTCCGCGTATTGGTTTAGATTTTGAGAAATTGAGAGGAAATGAGTTCGTTAATAATTGTGCTCATACTTCTTGGGTCTATTAAGTAAAATAGGTCTGCCTTTAAGGCAAGTATACTTACAAGGACAACTTACTTGGCTAAATTCAATTTCCTTGAGTAGCTCCCTTTTAGCAGCTTCCATTGCATGAAGCAACCGTTTCATTTTAATATCAGAGCTCTTACTTAATGTATGCAGAATATCTATTTGCATTTCAGTGCCCTTGGGTTGAACTCCTCGAATGCTTTCATCGTTGTGCGTTGAAGTTGAAGGAGACGATTCTTCTGATGAGTTTCCTTTCTTCATTACACTCTGAAACCATCTTCCTAATTTGTTCGAGTTTCTCCTCTTGCTATTACTCTTCGTATTGTCATTTCCATCTGCCTAAGGAATATAAATGAAGTCAATGTTGTACTTTTTCAACTTTTACCAGAACTTTCACTGTACATTAGGGAATTACGCTTTACTTAGGGCCAACTTCAGGATTAGAATACCTTCTTCATTGATATCAAACAATTCTTACTAATCTTTGATAATAAATAATCATTTATTACCAAAATTATACCGTCTATTCACATCAAGGTATCTTTTTAATTACAATAATGTAAAGAAAACAATCTTACTGAAGAGAAAACCTGGGATTTTTCACTGTCCACGTTTACATCCTTAGAAGATTGAAGATTTTCTTCCTTTTCAACTGTCCCACTCATGATTTTATCCTTACAATTATATACCAGCAAGAATTTAGAAACAAAAAAAACTTAGCTTCTAGTCTTCAGCGAACAAAAAAGTGGACTGTTACATTTTCAGCAGAATATTTGTGGTTTTACTCTTACTGACAACCCAATGGAGAAATACATAATTACTTCAGACAGACTCCGTTGCTCATAAAGGATTAGTCAATTCTGTAATAGTAGGTATACATTTTAAAATACGCTTCCCTAATATGTATGTATGTGGGCTACTATAGTGAAACCTTTAAGTGCTAACGCGTGCCAGTCACGCCAACAAAACCTGTTTAAATCTACCAGCAACATTATTTTCATCTTTTCACAACTTACATACTAATCAAAGTGCAAATGAAAATGTTTGCCAATTTATGCGTCAATACATCACTTACAGGAAAATTAAAACGCTCATCACTGTCCTAATTTCCTATCAAAGCTGTTACACATTTATTCGGAGCAACCGTGTTTGGATCCTATTGATTTAACTTTTAAGCTCATTATTACATGTATATGTCTATAGTAGCACCTAATTAAGGCTTCACTACTTATATAAGTTTGAACTTCGGAGCAAGTCCATTTTATGGATACTTACTGTGATATAATCCCAATTCCTAAATGTAAACCATATGGCGAAACCCACAGAATCGTTCTACTATTGAAGGACAAGCACGCTTCTTCCAATTCACCACTAATTGTATAATGATCTAGAAGGTGCAGTTTAACCTCCTTTTTTATTTCACAGGTTCATCTGTTTCTGTTTTATTAACCTTCCCATTAACAAAACGGTCAATTTTCGGTATAGAACTGTTTTAAAATGAACTTCAACCATATTAGATTCGAACTGATTTAAAACCAGACCTTATTAGCTTAATCTGTTTTCACTATCCTACTTCATTCAACGGATGCCGAAATAATTAGCCATTCTAAGAGTTATCATCGAATCAACCGACAGATTTTTTAACTTTCTCGATTCCTGCTGTTTTGATGTTAAACTGTGTTATAACATTTTAGTACCTACAACGAAAGGAACATTTGCTGGACCTGGTTAATCATTCCAATTTCATAACAGGTAGTATTTCAATTTTCATCCCTGTTTCAAACGGGTCAGATATAGGTATTTACTTTTCTATCATATTTGCTATACAGCCAGGTGATTTGATCCCAATCACACCTCCTCCCGCAAATCCATCAAACTTAAAACTGGGAGAAGAACGAAGCGTTTATCAACTATCGTCGTCACGTCGTTCGAATGCCCTTCTCATAAATAATAGCTGAAAATGACAAGGTCATCATAAAGAGGGATTGAGTAGTCAGTAAATGGGAATAAGCGTAATTTGCTTAATCATGTTTATCTAGCAAACATGCAATTATGTCTCCAATTTAATTTGCAGCTTTCTTCATATTCAACAAATTCTTCGGACAATAAGAGTCTTCAATCAAATAACGGAATTAGAGATGGTCAAAATCCTAGGAATTATAAATATTATCTTATTTGTACTTAGATATTCCATAACTTGCCTTGCAAACCTGTAAATTCTATATACTTAAAAAAATATCGAAGTTATTACTGCAATTTAGCATCGTTTTAGCTCTCTATTTCTTCAATACAAAAATGATAATATTATAGTATCTGTCTTTCCAATACGTAGTAAGTTAATAGCAATTTACTTAGATATCTTCAAGAAACAAGAATAAGCGTGAGATATACTAGTACTTATATAATAGTACTTATATACTTAATACTAGTACTTCACTTGTACATCTGTAAGTGGGACATAAATTCCAAATTTCAGCGAATCACTTAAAGGTTTCGTCGGAGAAAAGACCTTTCCTAAGAATTTGAAGCCATCTCAACGAGGGGAGTTGGATTTCAATTATCTTTGGAACTTCTAAAGGTAGGTGTTTCGCTTCATGTTTCATTTCATGTTACAATCAGTTATTCCTTATAATGTGACAGTTAAACATTTGTGTAAGCGAAAATCGTGTTGTGTAACGGAAGAAGCATGCTTTTTCTTCCGTCAACAAGAAGTCTGTTCTCAAATCGAAATGTTATACAATATCATTAAATCGCTAACAGTGAAACTTATGAAAGGTCATCATTTCTATTTCGGCATTCCCAGTAGTGTATTATATTATCAGAATTCGCAGAAATGTCATTGTTAGATCAAGCCAATATCTACTTACGTACAAAATTTGTACTACAAATCATCTGCCATAACGATGTTTATCTGAGATATTGGTACAAATGCATAAATATTATAAAACTCTCAACATAGTAGAAATAGTTTTATCAAAACATATCTATCTAATGCGTAAATATATTTGGTAGGAAAAGACAATTCTCCAGTTATTAGGATTATATGAAATCAGTCACCTGGCTGCACATTGGTCTTCTATGTAAATAATAGTAACGGTTAATGAGATATCAGAGGCGAAATACTTATTAAGACTCCTACCGCTTCACTGGCCATTCTAGCAACCTTGTAAACTGATTTAGTTTGCGGTAAACTCCGAAGTGTCCGAAGCGCCAAAGCGAAACTGGAAAACCACCTTTGTCGAAATACAGCTTCGAAGTAATTTAGATGTATTGTGTAAAGCAAGTACACAAAATATAATAGCGATGTGCATACATCAAAAGGAATAATGTGCTTGTAAGCGAAAGACAGAATAAGGCTATAATCCAACCGTCAAGGATTTGTTTAGATAATACTTTCTTGACTTTTCTTGATTTATTCGCTTGCTTAGCATGGTATTACAAAGCACCATTGAATGTCGAAATCAGGAGAAAAGACAAATTAAGCGTATAAAGTGACGGGATAAATCCATATTATGTTTGTCTATTCAATGATGGTCACATTTTTGTAGTAGCACTGTCCAACGTTTATTTACTACTTACAGTGCAGCGATATTATACCTCTGTCAGTATCTACATTGTGTTAGATACTATTAGTTTGAACAAGTAAGGTTATCCTACGATGAATCAAGTAACCGAATTCGAGCGGGCGAAAGAAGATTTATTTCTCAAATAAATAATGGCGACAAGAGGAGATGAGAATTCACGTATAGTAATAGCAATGACCAAAACACATAACACAGTGCTTTACTATTCCTTCCTGACAAATGGCAACTGATATACACTCGGCTGTAGAGACAAATAGCATAGTGCCTTGAGAGTGAGAGTAGCTATCCGTTTTGAGATCGTAATTCAAAATATAGGGATAGGAAAAATATAATGTATTTCTAACTTAGTTAGATCCAGAAATAATTTGCATATTAATTATTAAGTCCAAAGAAAGCCCATTGACGATGAATAAATTCTTGGCCTTGGCATAATTGGCATTGGCAGTGTTTCATCCTCATAACAATAGTAAAGGCATTGAAAGAATCAGAGTGATCATTGTCACTATTTATAAAGTATAATAATCGAAGATATATAAATGCTTTAAGAATTGCTTGATCCATATAAATAGTAGTAAAGTAGTTATATACAATTAGCACATAAAGTCCCGTATTAAATGTGTAGCACAATGTAGAATATTAATATTATTATCATTCTTGTTTCTCCATCCAATCCATTGTACTATAACATATTTTCTGCATTGTCAATGAAATAAAATAGAACTTACGTGTTAAGCTGTATACAAATGTTTGAAACTACATTGCTATTACATTAATACACTAAGGGTAAGCCGTGTGCAAATAGTGACAATTCTTATCTTACGAAAACCGCCACAGTCGAGTCGGCAGTGCAATGGTCTTTCTTTACAAATACACGAGAGTGAAATATGAAAGGAACCGTGTAAACTGTTATGACAAACAAAGTATATTTTAAGCAGGACTCACAATCAGTCTGAGCTGATCCTGTCTGTATGTGTATTCGAACATTCAAACCGAAATCTATCAAAGCTTGTATGTAGAGAGAAAGCATCACATACATATAAATAAACCATAATGCACTTTATACAAATGTATACAAGCATACTGCATGAAAGATACGAATTCATGAAGGGACGGAGAAGGACCGCTATTGCAAACAAAAATGTTTTCTGGGCCATACACACACATTTTATAATACATGGCAGGATTGTATAATATGGTACCTCTATGTGGTATGCCAGCGAACAATCGGGCTACCGAGCTGATAGTCTAACCTACCTTACCGTGGAAATCTGGTTATATTAATGGACATCTTTTAGGATCTTCCCTATTTCACACAATGTCCAAAATAATCATTGATCAATGACATCACTAATATACTAATACTAACTAACGTTTAAACAATTTCAGACCGTGGCATGCAAAAGCTAAGATCTGAAGTGAATTCCTCGGTATATAGACTAGGATATTCGTTTCATTGCCCAATTCCTCACTGGCCTACTACATATATTGTGTTTCCCGTATATAGAGAATTGCAGGTATATCTTCGCGCAAACAGTTTTGTGTAGCAAAAGTCAAATAGCTGGTTTATAAAAAGAGAATGTGTGTTCATAGTGAAAAGCCAGTGAATAGGTATTCGAATAAGAGAGAGCTCTAGTGATTTAAGTCTAGAGCAAGCAGCGGCATTTGTTTGTCATTCCATATAAGTATGCATTATGTAGGTAGCGATGCATAAAGTTGAGAAGAGAATTGAAGTAGATTAAGTCCAAATTCCTATTTAACCTCAAAGTGTTTTCCACTGTCCTGTGCTCCATCCCTGTCCTTACACGTGTATTGAGCAAGGAGAGAGCTACAATGTGAAAGTTAGCGTATAAATAGTTTGCGTAGGGAATATACATCTACGAAGCATTAAAATGTAAACCCTGAGTCCTGTTAACACCCTCACAGTAAACCGTCGAGAATAATGCACAAAGTATGTTGTCCTTGTCATAGAATTTGCCGTATGGTCTGAGTTACTACCAACTACCCGTATTTCCTCACCTTATCGACAATTTACACAACACCGAGCTAAAGCATAACAGATATTCCTAAGGAGAAAGAATTTTCAATCCTAGTTTATATATATCTCCCGAAAATGGGTTTACGCGACAGTAGGACGTTCTGATAAAAGTATTGCATCGGATCATGAATGACGTCAGGTCAGAATCCCCCTGAACCATTCCTTCGGTGAAGGTCTATACGAAAGTCCCTATTTGCTCCTATTATATTACATTATGTTTGTTTGGAATGTACAATTGTACAGTGGGCTGACGAGACAGAAAATCGGTTTTATAATATCAGTTGTCACCAGTAGACCAATATAACAGCAGAGGAATGCAATGGAGCACGATATGTGCACTTTATCGGCCGAGTTACAGTCGCCTTGTCGAGGAACTCCACTTTGGTCTTACCCTATTGCAATTTGCAACCTGTACGCTACTTCCTGACTCACTCCACTATCCAGAAGTGAAAATGACAAGCTGGAAAGTGAAAGCCCGTTTAGCCTGCATGGCTACTCAAACAAGAGCTTTTCTTTCACAGCCTACCAAAGAAATGTCACTGAAGCGTGCAGAACAAAACAGCCTAGGTGTTCCATTCCTAAACGGATGTCTACTTCATCCATACAAATAGTTAGTGCATTCGTGAGTCAGTACCCAATTTTATATATTAACAAACATATGGGCAATCTGTTATGTTGAACACAAAGTTTTTGTTATCAATGCTTAGCAATTTTGGTTTTATTACATAAAGATCCCTATGATGAAATGCTCCTCAAGAATCAATTCATCAGGGGTAAATATAAGTGGTATCTACGGGGCACTGGATCATATGCCCCCAAAACCCGACAATTGAATACTAAAATTGTAAAATTCTCTTACGCGAGCATTTCATGGAACTTCCATAAAAGAAAGCGCAATTCAGGTGAAAATATCAATTTTTTCTACGCACCACACCCGACATTATTTTCTGGCTACGGCCTTGCCCAAGAAATAATAGTGACAAAGCATGAATGATGGATTATGGTTTTGTATATTACTTTTATTTCTCATGTGCATGCATACGTATTAAAAGTAATATATTTTGTTGTGTAATGCAACGAATCGGAAATTCCCAATGAATGATGTTATATTAGATACATATCGGGTCGCCTTGCCTTGATTACAAAGCAATTTGCCATGTCAGTCAAGCTCAAAAATATCGACCTACTATACATGTGCATCAGAGAGGGATTCTATACAGATTATTGTGCAATAAATCTATTTCCTATCTAATGTATCAACAGTAAGTAAACGACACCGGGTACCTTAGAAAATGGAATCATAGCTTCAAAATCAAAATGTCAAATCTCACAATCGCAGCAAGAAATAGTATCATCCACAATCCACAACTTCTCTAATAGCATTGGGTGCTATCATCAAATCAATAAACAAATCCGCCTAGAAAGGATTTTCTAGAATATTGTAGCAATGTAATACCGAGTTTACTACAAAACTTATGGAACTCTTGAACAAAATTGTGAGTACCGAAAGAATATCATTGATCACAAAGTGAGATTTCAAAATTTCATTCAATCCTCCTTCAATTTAAATCCAATGCGGACGAGCGAAACTTATTTATGTGACATGACTCTTTATACATCAGTAATCAGAATAATTCCCTATACTTTATTCATTGCCATTGCAGCCTTTATTTCGTCCATTCTAAACTTATACTATGACTGACAGATTCTGAACGGAGCGACAAACAAGAAAGGTAGGCGATCAAAAATTGACTTTATATTGGAAAATACCTAGAATTTATGGTAATGATATGTATAACCAATAGCACGGCTCTAGCTGTGAATGGGTATACAGACAGGGATGTTTTAGGTAGCTCAATGATGCTTTCAGTGTAGATTGTAGATGCGCTGCATCATTTGTCCGATTTGTAGATCAGGTGATTTAGTGATATTCATTAATTCTCAAATAGGCTTTGGTAAATGAGTTTTTGGTGAGAAACTCGACTGAAAACTCAAACGGTGACGTCATGGATTG
>JABASH010004978.1:0-12910 GCA_019776445.1 Tomocerus maximus | reverse complement strand
GTAAATATTACGATGTTGTTGTTAACGGAAAAACGAACAAAGCAGCTGCATGGTAAAGAAAAATTTGTAGATGAACATTTTATTTGCTTTGATTGAATTTATTTATTCAATTCAAAATCAGAACCCATATGCGTACTAGGTACATAATATGCAGTTAATAAAAAGAGTAATATTTTCATATAGGTATTACCCAAATCCTAAAGATGCAGCCAAACACATAAAAGGACATATCGCTTTTTGGGGAGGTGTTGAGATCGACTAAAACGGGATAAAGCGGATGTAATAACAATCTGAGAATCATTGAAAACATAAGCTGATTTTTCTATATTTAGCCAGATTTAGATACATTGGGCGCTTATAAAATAAAAATTAGCAAACTTGCATGTAAATAAAATATAAATCACACTATAAAACTCTGAACTAATTTTTTACATGTCTGTAATCTATTTAAGACTGTCACAAAACTATACTGCAATCTGCATAATAAAAGTGTCTTATTCAATGTAAATATGATATTATCAAACCCCTAATAAATTATTATTCATAATCCATTCACTCCTCTTGGCATGCCAAAATTGAGACACGTTGACAGAATGACAGAAGTATATGTAGTCTACAGTCTACAATACTAAGAGGTGGTCCGGAAGTATAGAGACACTTAGTTTACCCTAGTAAAATAACCAGTTGATATAAAATACTTCCAAAATTGGTATGTCCGTAAAGCGCTGATTTTCAGGGACTTCAAATATGTAAGCATCATTTCTGTAGCTCAAAGTTTGCAAAAATGAGAACAAAAAATTCAGAAGAAGTGGCGAAGCGTATTTGCCACTGCTACGAAAACGTGTTTCTGTGCGACAAGAAAAAAACGATTAATCACTTCATTCGCGAAGGAATGAAGCGAAGTTCGATCTCACGTGTTATTGACCGTTATATTGAACGAGGAACAAGTGAATATAAGAAAGCTTCAGGCCGACCTTTACTTCCGGGGACAAAAAGAGCGATAAACAAGGTGAAGAAAGTGTATTCCCAATATCCAAATATGTCGGAGAGAGCCGTGGCCGCAAAAGTGGGAATACCGAAAACCAATCTACACAACATCAAAGCCAACATATTAGGCCTCAAGACACGTAAAGCAACTACAGCTCCAAAGTACACGGAAAGTCAAAAATCGAGATCAAAAATCAATTGTCGAAAGCTCGTTGAAAAATCACTAAACTCTGGGTCAACAAAGATAATCGTTATGGATGATGAAACATACTGTCCAACAGNAAACATACTGTCCAACAGACCCCGAAGCAATAAATGGAGTTAAGTACTATACTTTTAAGAATGCGGATGATGTTCCGGACCAATATAAATTTAAAGGAAAAGAAAAGTTCCCAAAGAAATGTTTGATATTTTACATGTTCTGTGAATAGGGAAAAAGAAGACAATGTTCTCAATGTACCCCAAGTTAGAACCATTGAACGGTTTTGGGTATTTTGCATAGAGGAGGATCTAAGACGTAATTTCAGGCCAAAAACTATTCAAAAATTTTGCATTATTTGGGGTAAAATCATCAATAAAGTTGCTGAAAGTAGTGGCCAAGCCCTAAAGGAGAAAGTGGGGGATAAAAATCGAAATCTCGGACGAGGTAGTGTTTTTGCTCCATTGAAGACCAAAAGTCAATAGACGAGGGTTAGTACTATTTGTGCAAAAATTATAAACTTTTGCAATGAAGAATTGAATTTTTAACAGTAGAATGAAATTTGGCTCTTAACTTCCCGACCAGCCCTTTACGTACAATTTAGTGCTAATTATTAGATTAGAAATGTTACTGCAAGGCAAAATCAATTTAATAACCATATCCTGTAATGCCATTTACCTACACTACTAAGGCCTAATACGTCAAACCATTTTCATTGCAAGAATCTTTTACTGTTTATCAATCCTTAATATTTTCATGGAATAAATAAACATCTACAACATATACCTACTCCTCTTTTTATTTTTGTAACTATTATATAGTTGTGTTAGAATATGCAAACTATCTATGCACATGCATGTGTGTAATGAAGATTGGAGTGAGTGACAGAGTAGGAAGTGTTTATGTGCATGATTGCATTAGAGGTGTAGGTATTATTCGTTTCTATTAGAAAAATAGCGTCTGAAGAATCTCAAGGGGAACCACAACCCTTTAATCCTGTTAAGCTTTTTAATTTTTAAAACTAGCTCTGTGGGGTAACTAAAAGTACTGTAAGATCTTCCATTCAAGTTTATCCTTATTGTATTACAAACTGTTAGATTCTATTCTATAATGGCTAATAAAGATGATTTGATTTTCTACGCGTCCTTCCAATGGTATTCGACATCTGTGCCAAGACATGGGATATGCACTTACCAAACTACTTACATTTATCATCATATCAAAACAACTTACTTATACCTATTCAAATAGATTTGACTGTTCACTAAAGTAATGGGACGAGTAGGACCCGACATTCAATGCAAAGCACACTAAACCAAAACTAAACTGTCGGGTACCCTTCCCACTTCTCTGTATTATGTTTAAAAATCTAGGGGCAAGAATTTATAAGTGCACATTATGTATATTCACAAATGTAGAATAAGCTAGTGCAAACCAACCGAGCAAGTTAACTTTCCAAGATAATTAATGCAAATTGATAGCTTCCGTGAGGTGAATACCAAATTGCACTGTTATAAAGCAACATGCAGAGTAAACTATCATCTTGTAATGTGCCTATCATTGCCAATATTTGAAAGAAACGAAAAGTATGATTTTACTAGTAAAAGGTTGCTCACTCAATGCTCAGTCAGACTATGGCTAGGTGGAGAGGGACGATTTCTATAGAGGTGTGTGTTGTGTTGTGTATCATAGAAGACAGGTCACACAGGTCAGTCCAGACAGTCACAGTCCCAATCCCATCTAAGCAACATCAGACACACATGCTAACTTCTTCCTTAGTGTGTACCTAAATTCTTTCATACATCACTGAACAAAGCAAACTAGCATACAATAAAACGAATCTATTCATTCAATGATTCAAAAACGAAGCAGCCACCTGGAATGATACAAAAGAGGCTCAAAAGTATCTACACTAGCAAAATGTATACAAATGTCTACTAAATTGCAGGTAATGGCACTACATACTACAATTCAACCACAATAGGATGGTGGGCATGACATGAGATCATATCACGTCATAGCTTAGCATGCAGTGTTGATATTGATTGTGTATATACAGTACAGAAGGCAAGAGGAGTGATATAATGTCATGTTAAGCTATGTGAATAAAAAGTCCGCCTATTGTATAATATCCTTTGCTAATCTACTAGTAGTAATATAATACAAGACAAATAAATGTTCATTATTATTCATCCCTTGCAAATCTTATGGAATGTGCCATATCTATTATATACAATATAATATTAATATTTCCTACCTTTGCATCTATGTAGGGGTTCATGTAATGATATACAGATAATCTAACATCCAACCCTTGAGCAATAGCATAAGAGGAAGCTTCATTTACTTATGTTTAGTCAACTCAGCTTGGCTTCATTGACTTGGCAGGGAAATCATTTCCCACCGACTTGTCAGACACTCTTTCGATTCTACTATGCTGAATCAAGCCAGTAGAAGACAGGACAGAAGAACACATACGAAGAAACAACAGTCCATTCCATCAACGTAATAACAGTAACTGCATTTACTTATAATAGCCATTTCCTTATCTGCATCTACAAAATATTCCAAAGAACACTCTGTTCAAGAATGACTTCGTGCTGCACTAGATTCTATAACACTTATACATTTGCAAGTGTAAGTATAATACATAGCAATTTTATCAACTTAGTATTTAGTAGCCTTATGCACAATCACATTTGTATAACCAATTGTTATATATCGCTGTGTTTATATATTCTATTATATTCTATAGAATTGTAAATGTGATTTGATCAGATAAAGCTAAGTCAATGCACTTGACTTAAGAGACGGTAATAAGAAAATCACTGTAGCAGAGATCACACAGTTTACAAGGTATTATTAAATTATAGCTTAGACAAAATGTGTTTGCTTTGCACAGTAGAACAATTGCGCTTTGTTTAATAATGGTGGTACAGATATGCAATAATGCAAGTTAATACATTTACAAGCAATAAACCATTGAAAACGGTGTAAACAAGTTGAAAAAGGATCTTCAGAGAAACTAGAAAACATTTGATTTGAGGGAAACTCGAAAGCGTTTGGAGACACTCCTAAGCGTTCGGAGATACTCCAAAATATTCGTTGAAATACGAAACAAATACATTCGAAGAAAAATATTACAATCTCAGATAACAAATATTCGTAGATCCACTAAAATATTCGTAGATCCACTAAAATATTCGTAGATACATGAAAGTATTTGTCAAAGTACGAATTTATTCGTAGTACGAATTTACTTGTCGAAATATATACAAAATTATTTATAGAAACACAAATGCATTCGTAGAAACACAAATACTACATTCTAGAAACACGAATACATTCGAAAAAACTTTAAAAAAGTAGTGGAAAAGTTACGGACAGACAGATCAGGTATTCCTATAAAGTTGCTCAACGCAACTTATGTCATAAGGGATAATAGTAGTTGATTTAACTAGCTTATCTTCTACTGCATCGAAAATCTAGTTAAAGAAATTAATACTAGTACTAGTGCCTTACCTTTAAATGTACACACAATCAAATTCATTATTAATCCTGAATGCTTGTACATACATTCCCACATAGTTTATAATGCGAGGACTGACACAAGTAATATTGGTAAAATGATCAAGTGAAGATAAGAGTGCCACAGTAGCTGCATAAATTGTGCAACATAACAGGATTTCGTTCCTTATCGGCCAAACATCTTACATACTCAATAGCAATCAAAACATCGAGTAGTTATGTCCTATCGTTTATCAAAATTACACCTAATTTCCAGTCTCATATGAACAATGAAAGAAAGCTGTCAATCCATTTACAATTAAAAATTAATTTTCTCAACAGAATCTCAAGGTGATCACTGTGATAATGACAACCCAACTTTACGCATCGTTATCGTTGTAAACACAATGTGTACCCAAGAGTTTAATGGCTTGTCATTGTCAGCAAAATCGTCAAATACACATGTTGCGTGAATAACTACTCATAAACTCATGCTAGTAATCTATCTTTTATCTCTAGAGGACTTTCTTTTTAAACTTCATATGCCAATAGTGTCAATAAAAATTATTTACTAGTCGAAGGATATACAAATGTATGATCATATAAAACTATGTAATATAAATAACTCCAAGATTCCATTTACTATTTGAAGTTTACAAACTTAAACTGAATTCTTCCACGTTGCAATTGCAGCAGAGATTATCAACAACTTGCTACACTCATTTACTTCCCAAGACACACAAGTGTATTTGTAAAGCTACTTCCTGCAATCAAAAATAGCATGTCATACATTGAAATAATTAACTAGCAGAAAATGATCCTTCCCACAACTCCTTCGTTAGGAGCAGAAAGCTATTATTGTACTATGTCTCCTTGTGCTCATAGTATGAATACTTTACTATTATCATACATTAATTTTTCGTATCTCTGTAATAACAAAGTGAATTAGAGTTTTTGCATTAATTTACCTCGAGTAAGCTAGTGTGAGGCAGAGAATTTAATGCTATAGCGGTACTTTTATTGTGCTAGACAAATTACACACCGAATATTGCCTAAGCATCTTGTGCTATTCCATTAGTATAAGTAACTGTAGATTTGAGATAATTTTCTCGTTTAGTTATGCAAGTAGATAAAGAAGGTAATGTATGTGTGGAGCAAAAACTTATACAGATTTGAAATCTAAATACGTAATAGGACTTTGATTTGCAAAAGGTAAGTCCTCAGTATCTAACCGAACTGTACTACTAATGGATCTTATCCTAAGGCAATTTTCTTAAACAACTAAATATACCGGTTGCTAATTGTGATAGGTAGATACTATTTTGACAGTATGTATGATTTGGTTTGGTTAATAATCATAATCATGACATAAATTCTAATGGTAGTAAATGTAATTGTAAGTTGTATTACTTAGTGAGGGTTGCATTGCAAAGTGTAACTTTGAAGTTAAATGCTCTAGCCGAGTTAATTTTACGATCACAAGTCTGATTTGATTGAATAGGTGTATTTAATTGTTGAGCAGTGTAATTGTAAAATGTAGATTGTGGAAAATAGAAAAGTGACCGCGGAGATTGTTCTGTAGTATAGCACAAGGATACTTAGTTATCCAAAGGGTGTAATGGAGCCAGTAATGATAGTGCATTTTATAGGATAAGTGAAACAGGTACATTATTATTTAATAATAAGCTGCACTTTCGTTTAATTTCCATTATGTCTAGGTTTATGTGCTGGTGCAGGGTGTACTAAACCAATTTAGGTATGTAATGTATGTAGTATAGATAAGGATCGTTATATCAGCTACGGAAATTCTATTTAATTTCTCCCATTCCCACCGGCACGGCCGTCTCATTCCCCAATAACTCCTTCAGCATGAAATAAGCGAATTAAAATCAAATGTCAAGCCACAAAACTAGGTGTGTGTACAAGACAGGACAAAATGATTACTTTTTATTATGTATAGGCCACAAAAGATTTACTGTACTATTAATAAAGTAGTAAAGGAGTAAATACATACCCAATTACATAGAATGCAATTTGGATTATCTGTATTCAACCATTATTTGGCTGCATAGAGACAAGAATCGGAGTTGTGGTGTGCGAAAAGTGAATCTAGGTTGGCCCAATTGGTGAGCTAGGCTGTCTTTTAATTCAACCGTTAGCTGTAGGTTATGTTTATGTGTTTATCTGGTATAAAATAGGTAAGCTAGAACAACTGCTGCACAAAACAACTGTGCCACAGCAAACCTATTATTTAATTTACGTTTACTTTCTTTGAAACAGTTCTCTATTCCAATTGTAGTATTGTGTAATACATAATAACGTGGAAAAACACGAACAAATATTATGAAACGAACAAAAATCCTTGTTATATGTAATAGCTTAATTTTTACTTGTATTTCTTGTACACTTTACCAATGGGCTATTATCATCTACTTTAAAGCTAATGGCAAGAAAGTGAATTTCTTATCTCGCAAATACAATACATCGAAGAATTTTTATGTCTACTTAAGCAATATAGAGTATAGGGAACATTACATTGCAAATTACTATTAGCTATGTGTAAGTGCAACTAGAATAATGCATTTATTAGTTGGAAACACGTATATCAATACATATATAGGTGAAGCTTACTAGCACGATTAAAATGCGAAATTGAGACAGAAAATTAATAAACTAACTGATATGACGTTTCATATAGATCTGATCAGGGAAATAGGAAAGTAGAGGAACTGAAAATTAAAAATGCAAATTAATAAAAATATTTCTGCATATTGCAAGTCGCAATGTCAATTAGTAGGCAGACTTACCTAACATACATCTATATTGTTGTATATAGATAATAGGCAACGCAATGTAAGTGATTTTGCTGCGTTATAAATCAATCTAAGGGAAATTCTGATGTGGACATAAAAACTTAAGTACAGAGCGTTATCATGCTATCAAGTAATGATTTTGCGCTTCAGAATGTCGGCAAAATGAAACTTGCATTGAATGAAATTTAGAAATCTAAAGAAACAAGCAATGAGCAATGTAATATCAAATTTTCAAGGTGATATGTGTAACATGCTTACTTATTACGTTTTACAAAGAAAATAGTTATCTTAGGTACACATGCCTGACCCAAGAATACAACAGCACACAGCAAAATATCACTATCATTGTTAACTTGACGTTTGTTGACAACCTACTACTGGCACAGTGCTGATAAAGATATCTTTTAATGCAATATAATGCAATATGACACTTGTGTATATGCGTATTAGCACCACATTAGGATTGAAGTTTTGTATATCTGCAAACAATTTACCAATGTACAACTTCTTTTACCCAATTTTTTCAAATAACAACTGTCACTACATAATTGTAAGCAATAGGTAGGCATTTTTCTCAGTAGTTTTCTATTTGCTACGGTTTTGCTAGCACAAAAGCCCCATAACACGAAATATGCATTCGAGTTTGGTATTGCGTCAATGTACATAGAAACTAAACTCACTATTTATTACAATGCAAGTTAAATTCTGAATGAAGATGCTGACATGACTCTGCTGTGAAAGAAATGACTTGGATGTTTAATGTTGTAATGTCTGAGTGAACTCATAGTAAGTCTTGTTTATTAAGATTGTTTTCTTCAAACTTCATTCTCATTATGATAATGCATTCTTCTACTGCAAATAAGTAGCACTGCGTAACTGAAGGCTGTGGTTTGCTTAATATCCTACATTTATTTCTGACGTAAACATAGCGGTATCTTAATTCTATAATAGTGCTAACACTCTTTACGATGTGTCATGTTCAAATCTACTATTTGAACCAACCATTTATTTATGCAAAAATTCCCAACACTACTACTAAGTTGCAGGATGCTTTACTAGCTATTTGTAACACAATTTGGCAAACCACAGTTTAATTGTGTTCTTTTGTCATTTCATTCCTCACTGTCCTCACAATCATAAAGCTAAAGAAGTAAAAGATGCCTATACCGCTGGAAATTATCTTGGTTTTCTAGTTCAGTTACGTTTTATGATGCCATAAAAATAAATATCTGTTCTTCTCATCACTTAAATTGGAGAATCACCGGTACACTTGTTGCGGTTTCTATTGTTTATTTTATCAGATTACACTCATGGAGAGATACAGTTTATTCGTGTCGTGGTTCACTTGTGCTACAGATTAATAAGACTCTAACGGATTATGTTCAATCTTTACCACCCTGGTAGAAACAGTAAAATACTTTAATGCTTCAAGTTGCACTGATCAATACGAGCAATCTTTATTATTCTAAAATTCTGAAGTTTAAAAAATAATTGATCAAAGCAATCTGGTTAAGTTGAACATTATATATTACTGGATATCAATTTTTTAAATTAGTTGGATGTGGAGAATTCGCTATTAAATGAATTCTAATAACAAATGAAGTTTTTCTGTTTGGATTTTTGTCTATGACTTAGTCGGTAAGGCTTAGGTTTAGGTGTGCTCATTGCTTATATTGCATAATTATTTCTGCCACTCAAAGAAAAGCCGGAAACCACATACTGGCATCATAATAAGTGAAATGGGCTTTTAAGAATTAGGTACATAGATTGTACGATACGAACACAGTACACCACTTTATGTCGACGACCGAAAAATATGTCAGAAATCATGAAGTATTGTCATTTCTCGTCAGACTAGCCACAATATATGCTGAGTGGGTACACATTTTGGTTTTGTTTTCAATGGATACACACGTTGACGGAATAGAGATAGCAAAATAACGTCACGTCAGAGAAGAAAAAGACAGTTTCCTACTTAATGACATTTTTATTTCTCCATGATTATCGTTCCAACACTTTTTCTCCGCATTACGTAGAGTCCAACGTACAGATCAATCATTGGTTGAAATCACGTAACATGTCTGGTGAAAAGAATGTTATTTAATTCAGCTCAAGTACCCATCATCACTGGATTCCTAACAAGCCAGAAATTCACACAGTAATAAGAATGTCGATATAGAGTTCTGTGATTACGTCTTTTACTATCTTGATTTTTTCACCACTAACGATTTTCATCGAATTTCCCTGCAAGTGCGTGTTCTTTCGCCGAGTATTATATGGTTGATGGTGTAGAGAATCGAAAGACGCACATGACTTGCTCAGAATGTGGTAAATTGGCGTGTAATCATTCCATGTGTCTTAACTAAAAGAAAATCAACCGCATACTAAAGTGAAGACAGAATACACAACTGTAGTGTAGAACCGGTCACATTCGGAAGCTAACTTTTTTGTCTTTAATGAAGCCTCACAGAAACGTACAGACAAATAGGAAGCGAATACTTTGTATTTCCGCCCGTTTTTGCAGTGTAGTAAAGAAACCGATTTCCTATATGATACCGAAGAAGCTACAAAACCAATCGATGCAGAACGTCCAATTACATCAGCTAGAGTGTATTGTTTGATACGTAGTTTTATTGAGTAAAAAATAGTCGAAACTGTTCAAGAACACACATGTGTGTGATTACGCACTCATAAGTAAGCTAATGTCAATGTCTCATAGGAATACACGCAAACCAGAGATACCATACCTTAAAGGACAGAAAATGTTTCCCGTCCGACAATAAGGAATTGTTATGATGGTGAATTATTTTCATAATTATTTTGGACTGTAACACCTGTATCCAAACCACAGTTATTTGAGTCAAGTAATCATTGAAAACCTAAACATTATTCAAACCAACCCAATTCCATCATTTTTTCATTTTTATTCGAATGATTAGAAATATTGATTCAGGCAGTACACTTTAATCACAGAATAAGTCGTTATTAGTAAATGCAGGTCATTTTGTAACGCTAAAATTAAAAAACTTCTTAACTTACATACTTTATAAGTATCCAATAACTTATATCTACCTTTCCTACCTATAGTTATAGATTGCAAGATCATTCACTCTCTTTCGCTCAATAGTTAAAACATAACCTGAAATGGTAGCTGAATCTTACATATCAAACCATGCAGGAAAGAAATGAAAAAATAGTTACAAATGAATAATTACGAAATTCAGTTACAACTCGACTAATTCAAACTAGAAACTTTAATGAGGAGATTTTGTCTGAGGAATTGCATTATGCAGGAATTGCAGTTGTAATTAGAGTCAATTTAGTGATACTTCATTATTCGAGCAAACAACTTCATCGGAGTAGAGTGAAGCAAGTTTGATTTTATGCAATAAGCACTTAATGGGTTCTGAAATTGAGAACATTGTACTTTTAATTTGAGACAGCTGGGACCTACGGGAGCACTTTAAAAGAATGACAAAAACCTGAAGAAATTTTTAGTAAAACCGGATATGAGAGTTAATGAGTGTAAAATTCATCTCGACCGAGTTATAGTATACGTGTCTATCCTAGTTGAAAAATATTTATTTGGATGACACAACTAACGAGTCTGCTCTGCTTATCTCAATTTCCCTACAATTACAAGTCTAACCTTGTAGCTTACGTTTTCTGCAATATCTACTACAACTTTTGATAATGCGCAAGTAATACTAGTAAATTTTTTGTCTAATAAAACGAAGACGTGACGTGAGGCAGTCATTCATTTGTGATGCCTTTGGATGTAACTATGTAGAATCGACTTGTACTACTCATTAGATAACTTAGAAGTAAGGAAGGTTAACTTTGACCATAAAATGTACTTTATTTACCTCCTGGCTGGCTTCTTTCATTCGCATGATTCCCTACATGAGAAGCGATAAATAATTAAATAAATCTGTCAAGTTTTTATATCAAAATGCAAAATAGGAGAACATGAAGTGTTGCTCTTGCTCTACTGCCGCAGCAGTAGTGAGTGTGAGTGATGAATGTTGTAGTATTTAGTTCACAATAAAAATTATGATCTTGCTCAGCGATTCTGGTGTAAAGACGGTAACTTACAAGTAAAAATTGGATTGTGTACCACCTTCCTGACAGCCTAGAGTGCCTGTGGAGAATAAACACACAGTACTTGAGCTCAATCATGAAACTTGCTGCTCATCAGCACATAAAGCACCATTTTACATGCACGATACCCACACTAAAGACTTCTGACTTGCTAAAAGAATATTCCAAAGTATTACAATTATAATTTGCAACTTAGCAATTGGCCTCTGTGAAGTTTGGCTCTGGTTCTTTCATTGTTTTATAAGCTGCTCATTTATGTATTATATTAATAGCAATGACTGTGGTCAATACAACATTTAGGATGGTAAAGATGATTTCATTATTGTTGTCTAATCTGATGTCACTTTTTATTTGCAAACCTGTAATTAGAAAAAAGTGAGTTGGAAAAAATAATACATAGCCGTTTCTGGCTATTCATTATTACTAGTCCAGTCCTAATGCAGTAAATGATCAGCGAAAAAGTTGTGTAGATACTATGGATAATTGATTGACAGTAAGATTGAAGGTAATCCGTTAGAAAACGAGTATTACTAATGCACGTTATTCATGTTTCTTTTTAGTCAAACAGGATGCTATTTACATCTGAGATCATATTAAATTTTATGCTTCACCGTTCTCTAATTGCATTAGGTAACTACAAACCTTCGGCATAGTACGTATTTTGCTAAGTATTGCAGATTGCAGCATCGCTATAATACGAGATACGATGATAAGTACTAGTCATCATCTCTAATAGTATTATTAAATATTGATTATTTAAGCTGCTGACGATAACGTTCAGGGGTACTTTTGATGACATAATGATATTTCTACCAGACAAAGTATTCTTGTCAATCTATGCAGATCGGTAATCATAAAAGTGACTAATATCAAGGCCTTGTAATGAGCAAATCCTTACCTGATGCGATTTTAAGAGTATTTTGTATTCGCCATAATTTGAATATGGATAGAACACAAATTATTGCAGATAGTTAGGGAGTGTATAAGTAGACTAGTCAGTTTGTACATCAGCAGTTTTTTGAAATTCCATGTGAGACTATAATATCTTTTGCCGGGCAATTTTTCGTATTTTGAGGTTTGCTAGGAACATTGCTAAGTGTAATTATGGGTCAAAATGTACCAGGAAAGTGCTTTACGGGACCATTAATTTGTTTTGGACCTTTTCATGCAATTTCAAAACAATTGATGCACAAACTGACTAGTCATTTTACACATTCCCCAAATGTATAACATGGTATAACCTAACTGCAACAAATGCATAGAAAAAAAGGCTGACCTGACAGAAAAGTATTGGCACTATTCG
>JABASH010004977.1:0-12910 GCA_019776445.1 Tomocerus maximus | reverse complement strand
GTAATGGGAAATGAAATACCATATATACACCATGGCCACGATAAAAATAGTATTTCTCGCGCATTGAAACAATATTGCGATTTTTCTTAAAAGGTATTTATTTTATTGCTCCATTTATGTACTTATATAGAGATTAGAGAAATATTTCCCCACTTTTACTCTCAGAGCGCCTGTGAGATACTCCGCAGCCATAGTGTACATGAATACCTATTTACCTAAGTTCTTTTCTTGGAGACAATCTGCATTTGCCTAGTTATTTAGTCCATTTTTAAGATTTGCACGTGTGCATTGTTATTTTATCCCTTTCATACTTGACTTTAAATAAAAGATGGTAAGCGCAAGCAGCTTCTAATGGTATTGCATAAATTAAAAAATATTCTTTAAAACTGTTGTCACTATAGTTAGTAGTGCCTAGGTACTTAATTGCAAATTTTTATTGTTTATTTGTGTTTATTATTATGTGCGGCACTTTGTACTACACAGTGCTGTACTAACTACTAATTTAATCTATAATGCATTTGCGTTGCGCAATAATTTCTATACATAATAATTATGACTAAATTATTACTCACGATAGTTTAATTAATAGGTAATAAGCGTAAGGCGTATATTTATACGTAGGTATCTACTTACATAAGTGTATAAGTGTACTTTGTTCGAGTCTGCATTCATACATTTATTGTTACGCGAAACAATTTTATATTTACCTAACGTATTGATCATATACTCTATAAACTGTAGCAATATATTATTGAATTAAAATGGCATAAACAAACACTTTTAGATGTCACAAATAGAACATGTGCACAGATCACACACAGATTTGAATGTGTCATTGTAAGTACTTTGCTGTGAAATACCCACATGCAAAAATTATAATACTTGTTGAATAGTGACATGGAATTAGGAAACATTGGCAACATGCTCTATTTTACAGGATGGTATATTATAATATCTGATTGTAAGAAGGTTTCAGTAGCAATTTGAGACACGAATGCACGTTGGCATGGCTAAAGAAAATATCCTACGGTTCAATTACAGATGATATAAATAGTTATCCATTACGTTAATGGTTTTACACAGTACCAGATATTAAGTAAATAATTAGGTAAATATATGCGCATTAGATTTTTAATTAGGTCTGTTTAGTATAGCTTCAGTCCATGAAAACATAGACGAATTGCTTGATGAATTATTATTGATAATTGTCGTGGTTGAAAAACACTCTTATTTATATTTGTATAGTACGGGTAAGGTAAAATAAAAATTAGTTTGGTTGAGATTTCGATTATATTTTCAGATAGTGGCTGTAAATTGTTTGGGCATTTTATGATGACTTTTCGGTTGACTTTTAGGTGGCTTACTTTATTAAAACTAACTTATTTGCATATTTAATTGTGTCGTTTGGGATTTATTGAGTAGTGAGCCCTCCGTTATATGCGTAATCAGCCTTGTTGTGCATTATCAGCTTGTTGTCCACGAAATAGAAGGAATCAGACCGCGTCTCGAACGGACTTGTTATCATCTCGTTTACTGTATCCACAAAATAATTAAATATTTTAATGCAAAATTACTTTCATTGGACGGGCTTAAAAATTAATGAAATTTCACATTGCAAAGTAACTATTCCTAACTTGCCTTGACCAAATAAAATGCTACAATTTTATTAAAAGTGTCGGCTTTAACTATTTGATTGCTTTTTTAAGTTTCGTCAAGGGTTAGTACAAATATATATAGCACCGACAAAATCTTTCAAAAAAGAATTTAATACAAACAAAGTTGGAAGTTAGTATAATTCCTAATTTATCAGCAAACATTTACGACGTTGATACAAATGTTATTACTTAACCACAGGCAAAAATAATATATCTATTGTTTTCCGTCTGGAGAAAGCGGAGGAGAAATGTGCTTTAAAATATTTGGTGTATAGGTTAACCAAGAAAGTATGACGTACCCAGTTCTTTGGAAAGAGGAGGAAATTCGTAAATATGTTCGCATGTATTGCGACTGTGAGGAATACAGAAGCCAAACTCAAAGTCAAAGGTCTTGAGAACGCGATCTCTGAAAAAATGTCGCTCAATCATCCGAAAGTTTTCCACTGAATTTTTTCCAACCGTGAATTCAACTCTAAATAGGATTAAAGAACATTTATTAAATATTTTATGCGGAACGAATTCTTTGATACTGCGTTGATAACGACTCAAATAAATCCGAGTCAACTGCACCTATTTGTACGAGTATAATTGTTCTGTTTCATATTATTATGACATGCGGTAGTATAGTAAGTAGTAACAGCAGTTAGATTTTAATTCTGAACATTAAAAGTAAGCTTCCGACTCAGTTTTGCTGCTATTTCACCCATTTGAATACCATTAATGTCTTGTAGTAGACTTGTTTCAGTGAAACATAGCAATATCTGTAATGCAGTACATGGAATATATATGGCCGCATCATTTCAGCAGGTAATTACGTAGCTCATTTTGCAAAATGGGCTGTTGAAACTTTGATACTGCTACGGAGACCGTAATACTACGATACAATTACAAAACAGAACACATTTTGTGATGATTTTACTGTTGTAATTGCAAACGTGTACAACTTATCGCAGTAATAACGATGTCATGTATCTATAATGGTTTTTTAACTGTAATGACTTGGAAGCTGAAGCAACGTAATGACGTTTGCAGAAAAATTGAGATTGCTACGAGATTCTTACGTGGCTCCGACAATTTTCAAGCGGAGAAATTGTGGGGTGAACTGATATCTGACAAAGCGTCCAGCATTCGGATCAATATCTTCTTCACTTTCTTCCGTTTCTCCCATATCTAACAAAAATTACACACCATTATGTTGTAGAGAAATAACTGCCTATCACCAGTGCTACGGCTTTGTTCCCACAATATTAAGCTTTGCCCCGCAGCACAGTGCAACTTTGTTACAAAAGCAAAAAAGCCCGAAATAGATTTTGTGCGCACATCAGTAACCGTTATACTTCTCCTGTCACGTCACAAGAGCAGGAAATAAACTGTTTGCTTTTAAATACATTCAATCACGCTACACTACAATACACATTTCTTATTTTTTTAATCATTTTCAAGAAACAGTTTCCTCAATGAACAGTGTTCAATCACCGGCTGGTTAGTGGCTGAAATGGCATGGCAAAAATGGCCCAAGCCCAATTAACAAGCCCAGGCGTCTGTAAAATTAGAACTACGAGGTACGGCAATCATTTTTACCATGTCATTTTAACCACTGGTGTGTCAGCAAGCCAAAAAATCAGCAAAAATCCAACACAGTCAGCGAAAGCATGGAAAGAATCTACTGCGCCATGAAAATGGCCAACAGTTTTGTAAATCTACGAAAGATTTTTTTTAAATTTCCATAACAAGATTCAAATCTACGTCGTATCACTAACAATGTTTCAACGAAAGATTACATCCGTTCAGATTGGGAACTTTAGATATCAAATATCGACTAGATGCTATTTCCCCAAGAAATTTTTCTCGTTGAGTCACCCTGGATCAATTTCCTGTGTTCTGTATCTTTGAAATGTGGAACTTTCTCATCCTGTGAACTACTTATTCTCGCATGAAGCACTTCTGTAAAGAATATCATGTATCATGAACTAATTGCTTTTACAAACGCCAGTCAAATGTTTTTTAGAAAACTACATTTTGCAATATCCTAAAATGAAAATAGAGTAATTACATCATTTCTGACTGTTGTACTTGAGCTGTTACAATATAGAAGTGCACCATAGTGCTACATTTAAGCGGAGTGCACATTAGTCCGCGTATGTTTCTCTGAAACCTAGTTACATTAGATAATGGGATCCGTTCACTTCGAATTAATTCGCAGCAGTGCACTGACGGCCAAATCCATTAAGTGAAGAAGAGAGAAATAAGCACATTTGACGTTCTGTTTACTGCATCACCCATGTACTTACTACTGGACTGAAATAATACACAAATGTAACAATTTCATCTCCTCCTAGAGAGACTGAGCCCATCAAAGTCCAGTTGTGTCCGAAGGGATCAGCCTTCAGATCCACCAGGCAAGAGCTCTAGCTAACTGGGTCATAAGTTTTAAAACTTTGATGTAAAAGCGGAAACGTGACAAAGAATCCCCCAGGGACAGCCGAAAGTTAATAATTAATGAATTATCTGTTTTAAAATGAAAAAGAAGTACGCGCACAATAAAGAAAAGCCTGCATTGCATTGTTATCACTGCCAGTCCAACAACAGACAAACACGGCACCAGACCGAAGTGATGTGCAATAAAAAGTAAATAGGAATCGCGAATAGATAAAAAGGCGTGGGCAAGTGGAAGTGAAAGTTCGGGGTTCTTTTTAATTTCGGTTTTCAGCTCACCTGTAGGTTTTGCTATCTCGAAAAGAACAGTATTTGTCTCCATGTCACGTATCTTGAAACGGGTGAAATCGATTTCGTACACGTTGGCTTCAGGGTTGCACATGTAATCTGTAATTATACCAAAACAAATTCATCATTGCCAACAGCAATATCTAATAATCGTATATCTTAGCATTTTATTGACTTCCATCCTACGTAGCCTGAATATCTATCTACTTAGCTATTTTATTCGCCTCATACTCTTCTGCATCAACTATACAACGAAAATTTTCTATGGGCATCAAGGGTAATGTTGAAAGAATAATTGACACTTTTACTGCAAGTTTTAACAAACGCCGCGATAGAGACCAATTTTTGCAAAGAAGCAGCTTCCATTCCAAAGGCAGATTTATTAAGCACCTGGTATCTACTCTATAATTGTATGTAGTGCTCATATTTTTCAGAAAAGAACTGAAGCGCAAGCACAAAAAAGTTATTAACATAATTTTACTCACCTACCTCAAACCTATTTATTTAATTTAATGCTAAATAGAGAATATTATTCAGACAGGAAAGTGAACATCAAGTGGGACTAAGCACGCAAATATTTATTCTAGGACTTAGCACATGATGACATAGAAAGCAGGGAAAGCGACGCTATTGCAAGTATAATTATAACGTGACGTTAGTGAAAATTTTAATTTTCTTTCCAAAGGACATAAAGGGAAATGAGAATTAGGAAATGAGCATCCGCGCTAAATCTTATGGCTTCATCAAATTTGGTTACAGACAGTTGTATTTATTCAACCAATGATTCCAGTTCAAACAATTTAGCCTGGATTCTCTGCAACCAACCGCCAACAACTTTTCTAGAGGCGCATTACAACTCTCCATTTCCGTCCCAACTCGATTTGGAGACAAAGGCTCAAAGGATTAATAAAGTTCGCTGTCTTCCTGATTAATAGACAAGCCGCATCTGAAGTCCATGACTAAAGCCAACAAGGACGAATCTAACTGCAAGTGAAAGTGGGGAATGTAGGAAAGGAATTTACTATCGAAATAAAATGAGATTCTGAAATCCTAAGCGAATTCAGCACAGCAGTTTTCAAAATCCGTCGGGCTAGAAAATTTAACTTTCCTTACTGTATAAAGTCAAGTTTTTATTATAGTAGAGCCTATAGTATATAGTAATAGAATGGTGGAGAGTGTACTAAAATAACCGTTTTTACATAGTGGTTTACAAGGCCTACCTAAATTTAGTATTTATGATTGAAGGGGAGAAGTGGCAGCAATGATAGTATTATTATCTATGGAACAACAATAATAAATTTTTAAGTTGAAGTACTGTGGCGGTAGCAGTAGACCAGCAATCTCTGCCTATTTTTTCCAGTTTGCTTCTTTGACAATGAAATGTGGTCCTAGTTCGAGTATACACATTTATATCTCTGCTTCTATCTTTGTTTTTCCAATTTCCTTGTATCTTCACTCATGCATATAATATGGAATATAAATATACATGGCCACACTACAGAAACATTAATCATTCCATTTCCGCAGTTTGTCTTCATAAAACATCCAGCGAACTACAGCACAACATTTCACGTTACCTTCCAACACGAAAACTTCCAGACGGGCTACTTAAGACTGTCCATATAAAGAAATTCGCATAGGCACTTTTACAGTCATAGTCAACTTTTAAATCAAGATAAAATCTTCAGATCTTGAGTGGGTTAGGTACCCGAAAACTAGATTTGTGTTTATTCGGCTCTTCTGGTTTAAATTAACCTCTCTATTTCTATTATAAAGCCTGTCGGGTACCAGCTCGGATGAAATTCATTTAGGTCCCTCACATCAGGGCTAATTGCTTTCACGTATAGTAATTATTGCGAAAGTAAATGCAATTCCAACAGCATTAATTTGTAATATAATATCCTTGCACTTTGCAGAGGGCTGTAAATCGTAGTTGATGGTGCGATAAGTCTCCTGTTTGTAAATTACTAAGGAGTAGTAGATCCTTAAATGTCTTACTGATGCTGTAATTTATTTTCCGTTTCTTCTGTATACTACAGCTCCTAGTATGAATTTACTGCTGCTAAATGTGTTGCAGAGTACTACGTGATTTAATTTTTAAATAGATGTTTAATCTAATTTCAGTTCGTGTACTTGCGCATGCAAATAATTTACTAGCTAAGGCAATTTACCTAGCAATACCCATTTAGCTTTCGCATGCATAGTTTATAAAACAGGTCAAGATCAACATAGTGTAAAATGTAAGCCTATAAAGGTAAATATTGCTAATTGCAGATATTATGTATTCGCTATATCTTGTGTGTTTTACTCTACTACATTAGAATCACATGCATTCCATTTCAATGATCGTTATTTGTGTAACCAGAGTAAGCGATATTTACCAGCAATTACTTATAATTATATACGAGATTTTATCTATCATTTCTAGTAACTCATGCTTTGCTCTCCATTTCAAATTTTGTGCTTTCAATTGAATATCTTATAAATGTAAGCTGTGGATGATAAACATACATTATACGTCGTTTACTGACACTAATTGGACTATGAATTGATTAATCTGCCTTTGCAGAATTTATTTATAAGCGGTCTAATATATTTTCAATTTACTACGGTACTTGTAAAGAACGAAATAAAAAATAGGATGTGCCGTTACTCAATTAACTTAAGTGATTCTGGCAGTTTCCTATAAAGTCACTCAAAAAACAAGTTCAGATTTATTTCATTTCCATGGTGGAAGTGCGCTGTAAATTTTATCATGAACTACTTGGTAGCAAAATGTTTTATGCATCATATTGACTTACATGTTAAATTTTTCATGTTTGAACCAATAAAACACCTACTCTTGAACCCAGGTTGAGAACCCAAGACTTTTCTTGACGTATTTCAAACTTATTTCTAGTGATAAAACAGAAATCTTTCAAATATGTAAGGAATATACGCATTTATTTAGTATACGAAAACCTATATGACTATTTTTAAGGCTATGCATGAATCTAATTCCCAAAATTTGAATCTTGATGTAGGAATAATAATTATTTGACTTTTAAGCGAAATGTGTAGCGATACCGATGAGGACAATAGAAACAATCATTTCCAGATAGTAATTATTTTCCTATGGTCATGCACTAATTTTGAAAACATTTGCTATCAAACGAACCACAACTTTTGATGAACTATTATTTAAAAGAGTTGGTAAACATTTAAGAGCATCTATTGTGACTTGTGGAATGTTTTCTAAAGGATGTGTACAGGTACTTACATACTTACGTTTAGTTTCGCTTGGTTTTCATTGATATTTTAATCTTTTATTATGTCAAGGACAACTGCAGGATTTGCGAGTGCAGTCAAAAGAAATTGCATTTGAGGTATCGAGTGCAATGCTTTGGGATTTGATGTGGCGAAGTAAATAAAACCAAATGAGTTTGGCTTGTATTATCTTTAAATACTTTGTGAGTAATTATTAACCTACCTAACAACCTATCACCAGTACATGCATATATCGATATTTGGGTAGCTCTGGTGCAGCTTTGTGGGATAGCAGTTGGTTTCATTCAAGTTTAGTGCATTGCCTCATTCTAGCCAAGCAACAATAACGTGGAGACAGACAAGACAACCGAAGCTAAAAGAAGAAATGAGATTTGCTGCAGTAAACTACGAACACGTAATAATAATATTGCACAGACAGACACTACTCACGTCGAGGTACTGGCACTCACACGATGATACTATAAACAGTTTACAATATTACAATCTACACAAGTGTCTTTTGCTTAAAAGAGACAAAAGTTAAGCTCCGCTGCCTTTTCTTCATCATGCAAATAAAGTTTAATGTTTGGCACGTTGTGAGAAGGACATTCATATAATAAAACGCAGGTTTCTCTGCCATGCCAGAGTAAACTACTTAACTAATGCAATATGGTCTCAACAGCGATTCTTGTGATTGAAGTCTCAGAAGCATTCTCATGTTCATAAATATATATAACTAGACATAAATATGTACATACGTGCACACTTCTAATATCAAGTTGAATAGTTCATTACTTATTGTGACTCTGGAATGCTAAATCATTAAATAAACTTCATTGTGCCCAATGAGCTTCTATTCACATGACGTAATTATATGTTCATACACACCATATATTAAATGAAGCGCAAATTGGAAATTGACGTTCTTTGGAAACTTCACATTACTATTTTATTATTTTTATTACTTTACTTAAACTATTTCTTCTGTTCACCATTGTTGCTCTTTTATGTCAAATTCGATTTTTCTATATGAAAGTGCTATCCTTTGGAATATTTAGAGCACCAAATGTCAATAGTACCTTTTACAATTACCAAATGATACAACTCCACTTTATGCCAAATGACTATTATTGTACTGGGGCTTAGCATAAAATAGCTTTAAAAACTTTTTACTTATGAATCACATCTTGAAATATAAATAACTGCGCAGTTTGGAATGAAGCTTAATTAACAATACACCTTTTCATCACTTTGACAATATGAGGTCAACTCCAAACATTTTGATGTGGAAAATGCTGCTCTGTTTCTGTGTACATTAATAAATTTGCATACGGTTGAATTGCTTCAAATGGCAAGGCTTGTCTTTGTCTATTTTAGTTTTCATTCCTCGTAGACCCTGATCCTTGTAATTATTGGCTAAGGTATTTGACAAAGGAATCAGGCTACACAATAAGAGTTACCTAAATACTACTTCAAAGCATTTCCTCTAACATTATGAATCTTTTTCTTGCAGTGCCCTTGATTTCTTATAAAACAAAGTCCGTGACGCAGGAAAGGAGTGGAAATGTAAATCAAAATGAAAATAAAGGTTTGATGGTGGCATAAATAATTCCTAGATAGGTAAAACGCACATCCTACTTATATGGATACATAAATAAGTAGGCCCTCGTTTGATGTACATTTGACATATATCCTACACCAACCACTTCTGATTATAAATAAGAAAGTTTTATATGGGTACACAAATGCAAACCAACTTACTGCACTATTCAAATCTTAGCTTAGTAAAGTAAACTTGTGGTGGAAAAATGCAAGTGATGTTTCAGCAATCATAATGATATTTATATGTTCATAAGAACCAAGAATATGTAGCTCTTATGCTATATCAATTAGTGTATGAGCAGTATTAGTATAAGGTAGGGAAACGAGCTATGTAATATAATTTTTGGTGTGGTAAAAGCATATCTAATACAATATAATATTAGGTATAGTAGCTATAACATTGTTAGCTACACGCTAGATGCAGATGAAATGAACAGAACAGTGGTTTAGTTAGTTTTAGTTAGTTTCGTGTGGTTAGGTAGTTGAGCTAACTAAAGATTACAGGGACACCTATTTTTATTTTTTGATGGATAGCATTGAAATGTATGGCAGTTTAGTGCAAGTACGGCAGTATATTTTAGCATTTCAGAATTTCAAGTAGTTTTGTGGGAACAACATTGCATAAATTGCATTATGCAGTGTCATAGCTAATGAATGAAAGGAAATTGAAGGACATGGTTTGCATTATATGTAACGTTTGTCGTACTATTACAATGTGAGACGAATTCGAAGAACATAAGCCAAGTGAATGAATGTATGATCGACTGACTATATTATGACAGTTAAGCGTTCTCAATGTGGTTTGAACATTATATTGTCGATACAGTAAGCAAGCACTATAAGAAAGCGGACCACGGACATTCTATGCATGAATGCGAAAGATATCTGCATTTAAGATCAGGCCAGAGCAGTACTAAGCAGTAGTTAAATAAATTAAGTATTATGTACGTAGAGTAGATAGAAAATTGTAAATTTTTTGAAGGAATAAGAAATGGTTAATTGAAAGGACTTCTTTTGTATTTACATTTATGTTCCGAGTGTACAGATATATAGGGAGTTTTAGAATTGAGTATATACCTATAGATACATTTAAGTAAGTACGTCGTGCTCCTGCTAATACATACCTTCATATGAACTCGTAAAATCGAAATGATGCCATAAAATCTTATGTGATAGCCCAATAGAAATTCCTAGTTCCCAGTCAGGCCAAGACCGATTGAGTTTCTTGGTTGATGTTTTCAACGAAAATGTGCGAATTGTATTGTGATGTGATATGGTTTGGTGGTCTGGCGGTACACAACAAAAATAATATGTGGAGATAGGTAGCTTTGTACTTAACTTACTATTTATATCTGTGATGTATTTACTTTACACAAGGTTTGCTTGCGCTATTTTTTCTCTCCTCAATGTGTCGTGTCGTGGAATTCCAATTCCCCAAAATATAAAGTAAAGCTATAAAAGACCATTGATGAATAAGCTTTAGGCAATTGCAATCCTATTGCTCTGCCTGGAATGAGCAGAATGGCAAGCATTTTTCTCTTAACTACAATATTTTCATTTGAGCCCACATAAAATGCAACGCAACGCTACACATCTCAATCAACTATTTTTTATTTGACATGAAAAGAAGCTTGCTAAGGCTTTATTACATTTCTTTTCTCTGTATGAAAATAAATGTGTCTATTGTGCTCAAAATGAAAATAAATAAAAGGAACTATACATCATAGAGTATTCTCCAATTTTTCACACTCACAGTTCAAATAAAAGATACCAACGGGACTGAGTGTAACAGTGCAGAGGTACATAGTAATACTGAAGTACATCTTAGTACAGTTCAACTCTTGCTTTGGATACATTCTAGTAGGTACGAGTACACTATGTGGATATATACACTTGCAGTCAAGAAAATATTTAGGCCGACTCTGAACAGAACACAAAAATATGCAATTTTTTGTCAGTGATAAAGAGTTCTGTCAACAACATTTACCCAGAAGGTGTATTTCTACATAAGGCAGGTAATCTCAAGGATCGAGGAAAAAGCTACGAAATAAACTTTACATTGTGTTTCTGCAGCACATATGAAAAAAGCACTTCCGAATGAAACCAAAAGTTCGATAGCCGATATGACATATATACTTGGTTTCCCTATTAGTGATTAAATAACTATGCTGCTGCCCCTATTTTGTGATATGCAAATGCTTTAGCCCATAAAACAATCATTTCTGGAACAGGTTTTCTATTTAGCATGTTCATGTCGCTCTTAATCTGAAAACAATAGCGAAACTCAGATTTCCTTTTTGATAAAATATAAGATAGGTACCTGACTCATAATATTTGCAAACCCTATCAGCAACGCGAACACTAGCACGTAGATAGGTACTGGAGTCCTTATTATCGAAAGAAAAATTAGTCCTACTGGAACTACTTATTGTTGGGTTTAACCTTTGAACTACAGAGATATCAATAACAACACAATAACCTAGGCATGCATATCTACTAATCCCGCAAATAGATACAAATACTTATTATATTTTTAAAGGGTGATATGGCTGTGCCTCAGTATAAGCCATGCATAAATAGGAAATGACGAGGTACATAGCATTATTAGTAGAGATAAGCCCGGAAAAGTAAAAGTAAAGCCGGTGGAAAATGTATCGGAGTTGAGGTCGAGGCGGGGAAAGAAAACAATCAGTTTAGTCCCAGAATTTGCAGGTTTGGCTTACTTCAATTCATCTGCACAGTATTTAGGGCATATAAATTTTCATGAGGAGCATTAAGAGGATTTGAATAAGTAATATATAACTGTCGGTGAAACATGGGATTTTAGTTACGTTCCGAGGCGTGTTCCATATTATTGTGTACTAAAAAGTAAAAGGTAAACTAACCTCTGTAAGTACCTGCACATTATCTACATTTGCATTGGCATACAGTAATTTCTATTATGGGTATGTCAGTCCGTTGTACACTGAATGAAACACCGTAAATTCAAATGTCTACCTAAAAGTATTTAGAGCAGAAAATAAATAAAAACCACACGGGTCGAGTATTTATGGAGTTAGTGTAGGAAGTAAACGCTCGTTGTTTGCAAAAAGAACAAATCCATGCATACATAATAGGGAGTTAGCGCAGATAACGTAAACTTAAAACGTAAGACGTAAAACGTAGAATTAGATAGGTTTTACGTTTTACGTGCTAGAGTTAGCGCAAAATAGGTACGTAAAAATGCGCACTGCAAACTAAATCCTGAATTGTTTAGAATGGCGGCAACCAAATCTCTTTGAATTGTGAATCCGACCGAATCTTGGCTTCTTTGAATGCAAAAACTGGATAAATGTTGACATGAAGTAAAATATATTCTGATTTAGAGGTTCAATAAAAATTAAACTTATTGCTTTTTGATTTTTAATACTAAGATGGTTTTCTTAGTACTCTCGTCGTTATTTGTGAGAATACTCCATTCTCCATTATATTCGTTTTGAATCTCAGAATCTCCCTCTTGAAATTATTTGTGTGTCGCAAGAAGCAACACCTTTAGGACTGATTTTACGTCGACGTAAGGATCGACGTAAACTTATAATTTTACGTCGGCGTAACTCAGTTTTCCGACGTAAAACGTAAAACCTGTCTAATTTTACGTTTTAGGTCTTACGTTTTAAGTTTACGTCGTCTGCGCTAACACTCTA
>JABASH010004976.1:0-12910 GCA_019776445.1 Tomocerus maximus | reverse complement strand
CGGTGTTGGCCGTATTATCTCACAAACTTATTTAGCAAATCTGGCTAGATACTTTTTGTGAGGGCTTGCCCACATGGATGCCTGTTTTATTAACGGGTACCCTTGGGTTACGGGCTCGTTTTGTCTGAATGTGGAAGGACATCATTAATTAATGGGTCTATATACAAAGTGAAATAGATGGGATACAAAGATCAATTCTAAGTATCAGGATTATGTGCCCAAACAAGTCAACTCATCAAATGCCCGGCAGTCATTGTCCTGCCTCCAAATATACAAAATTGTAGTATTTTAGCTCGGCCAACGTAACTGTTAAAACTGACTGGACAAATACCCGGATAAGGGTACATGAGGAACCCGACGTTTAGTGGTGGGCAGTGTCAACGCAGTTAGGGTTGGTGGGGCTCTGTCTGACGTCGGTGATACTACTGACACTACATAATTAACTAAGTGAGTGAGTAATACGTAATAGCAGCGAGAGTGGGGTGTCTGTACCTGTTCTCCAGTGACAAGGGCATGGCAGTGACGTGTGGGTTGTTGGGAGAGACTTGTCCAGAGACGCTGGAGACGGGGGAACTGAATCTGGAGCTCAGCTTCCTCAGCACATCGTCCATCGACTTTTTATTGTTGCTTTTGTGGTCGTTGTGATTGTGTGGCTGTGGCGGGTAGTGCTGGCTCAACAGGAAGGTCGGCGACTTGTTAGAAGACGACTCCCCGGATGTCGACTCCCGCCCTTTAGCCATCCGGCGACTCATCAGCGACAGAAACCCGCCATTGCGTTTCTTGGTGAGAGGGGCGTCGGTTTCTGCATCCGAGTCCTCGTTGTCGGAATTTGGCGGGGAGCACAAGGAGCCGCCTTCCGAGAGTTCATTGTCGTGGTCCATGTCGTTGTCGTCACCGCTGGTCTCCATCGGCCCCTCCTGCTGCTCCTCCCCCGACTGCCGCAGGGACACACTCGGGACACCGTGCAGGTAGTCGGCGGGGAGAAACGAGGCCACGGACTCCCGGGAGTCCAGGCGATTCATCGTCCTCAAAGGGGAGTCGCCCCGCTGGAGACTGAGGGGTGTCTGGGGGCTCAGGAGGAGCCTCTCCTCCTCCTCCTCCTCTTCCTCCTCCTCCGCCAACTCCTCCTCCTCCTTCCCTATCGGCTCCTCCTCCCGGATGAGCAGGTCGAGAGGTGCGAGGGAGGGGCATTCCTCTCCCCGCCCGCCCCGCGCGCCACGACGCCTCCGCCCGAGACTCCTCCCGGCAGGTCCGCCCTCCGCCACCAACAAATTATTCTCTTCGAATTTATTCGGAGGCGATTTTCTCTTGGAACTCATGACTCGGCCAAATGGACACTTTCCAGTGGACTCCAATCCAGCACTCCTCCCTCGTCCTTATCCTTGGCAGTTACTCGGAGATCCCAGACATAAATAGAACGACGCCTCCGACCTGCAACAGACACATCCAAATGAAATTGCAACATCTGCATATTATAGTAGAATTAATCAACAATATGCATGAGCACTCAAGAGGGTCGGATGAGGAGGATGCAGGACCATTATCAATTATTGTTGTTATGACGGATATATTTTGTGTCAAACTAAAGTATAAGCTAAGTCATTGCCACATTGGATTATAAATTCCATTCTGTTGGGGACAGTCTGTGAGGACATCCGACAAAACCAAAGATATCCTTTGAAATACAGTTTTGACATAGGTATCAATAAGCAATAAGTCATTTATTTGTGGCGAGTATCTTCGGCTCAATAATGTTTTGGCTAAACGATTTATCAAACTCAATTATATTTAATTATTTGCAGTATAAAGAGCAGCCACATTATTATTAACCTGGCAAGTCTATTCTGTTCTGATAATGTTATCTGCTTACATAATCATTTTTGTCCTTGACTGGGAGGTCAAAATGCCATCCAGGCTGTAATGTCTACAGACATTCAATATGTATGAGTTGCTTCTCTATTTTCGTGGATGCATGGGTATTTGCATCATATTTTCGTGGATGGGTATTTGCATATCATCATCACTAAATCTTGCTGCATTTTAAAGATTTTCTGGCAACTGGAGTTACATGATTATTATTATTGGTGAAGACATGCACAATGAACAATGTATGAAATTGCTTTTATTTATGTCTCAGCAGTCAACCTATGCACCACAACCACAATTACTAAAGTCCATAATATGTACCCGAAGTAATTTGTTTACTTCGGTCTATTCTACTCAATCGACTCTCGATGGAGACATGTCTTCAAAGTGTGCTTTTCCTATGTGACCATGATGAATTGTTTTTACTGTTCCTGCTTTGGCATGATTTAATAATTTGAGATTATCGAGCCAGTGTTCTGAGATGGATTATACATCATAATCCAATTATAATTATAATATCGTATGATTGCTGTTGTTGCTATCAAAATTGTAGTCATATAAAGGATTCTTCCCTGCAGAGTAACAATGTCTTAAATCTGTTTGCACATTATTTCTTATTTCAGATGAGGTTTTCTTAAAACGATTTCAAACTCGTAATTACAACTTTTGTAATGAATACCCAAGATTTAGTGACAATTAACAATGATACCTATGCATCTGCAGTGACCTATATACGCGATACCTACATATTAACATTAATGTTATAATCTAAGATATATAATATAATATAAGATATAAGTAAGCATAAAAAATTTCTGCACGCCCAAATTTTAGGGACGCAATCAATCAGCAATTACGCTATTGTAAATAGTATTAACTGACACATTAAAAAATATTTCCAAACTAAGTCCGTCGACCAAAAGTCGAAGGTAGCCCACAAAATGAATTTTTGTCATCTGTAATATTTCAAACGGATGGAAAAAAGGTATAGCTGTATGTATGTTGTGTCAAATACCACTCAACGTATTTGTTCATCATCCCAAGTTAGGAATTCGTGAGTGGCTAAGTGTCACAGACAGAATATTTCTTTAAAATCAGCTGATACCTCTCTGTCTTAATTGTGTTGACGCTGATAAAATTAAAATGAGTTGGGAAATATTAAATTGTAATAAATCGCACGGGTACATATTCAAAAAGGTAAATGTGCGTCAATAACATGTGCAATTGTAGAAACCAGTGTGATAGAGTCGTATACGTATATATAAGTATACTTTCATATCTTTGATAATACTGTTGCTAAAATATTTCAGCTGCAGACGTGACTGAAGGCGACTACGCATCGGATAAAAAATGATTTTGTAAACACATGGAACAAATAAGGCAGACAAAAAGTAAAGAACAAGCAAAAGATGTTTTTCCTCTTTCATCGTTCCCTTGAAACTCTTCTGTCTTGTGTTCCCAATTTGCACTCCCACTACTCAACCCGACGAAGACATTCAATTGTAGACCACGGATCTCTAAGACATTATATTTAATGCATAGCTATAGAGCCAACAAAGCCTACTAGGGGAGAGAGGCAGGCAGAACATCAAAAGGAATCACAGAGAAAGGATGGCAGGCCTCGTCAGGGTCATTTACCTAATTCTGCCCTCAGCAGAGCCACTGTCATGGTTTCTGATGAAAAGGGAGAGCCTCCCAATTTCCCAGTGGGAAAGCTTAGTCGAGTAGCTGGGAGAATGGGAAATGAAAAAATGAACAGGGAACAAAACAAAAACCCTCGGAACGCACAAAAATGTTTCGAAACAAATATCACCAACCGCATGTTTCTATCCGACAGAAACCCACCAATAATGTTTTAATTGATTTTTTGCGTAAAATGCTATAGTAATTATTATTGTGCGATAGTAATTACGATTTGATATTAGTTCGGTGCTCTGAAAATATTTTTAATTTGTGGTTTGTCCATTTACTCAAACAATAGTAGACCAATGCTTTAATTCTCATAGCGTAGCCACTTGTCATTTGGAGGAAATTTCTCTTTTTTCCCAGATGGGAAGCAAGATTGGATGGGAAATGAGAAAATCGGAAACTATGACGACAATAACTTTATCTTACACTTTATTATTATCGGAGAAGAGCGTTTTATGGCAGGCCAGACAGGAGCAAGAGATACAGCAGACAAACCGATATTTACTCAATAACCAACCTATTTAGTTGTACAATTCTAGTATCTGCCTCGTGTGGTATGATGCATGCAGTGCATGCATCTCCTAGATCCTTCTGTTCTAGTATTCATCATTGCATTGTTTCATTTAGTAGTACTGGAATGATGGGCCACAATCCGCATCACCACAGACTACTTAATTGCACTTGTTGGAATGGAAGAGAAGGCAGAATGACAAAAGTTTGTTCTGGCGTGGGATGAGTGGAGGGAGGATTTTATATACTATAAGGCTGAGGTGAGATGGAGAGACAGCTGTTGACAATATAACAATGGGCAAGAGAGCAGGTGGGGAAAGTGGGCAGGTGGGGAAGCGGGCAGGTGAGTGTGCGGGTGTCGGGTGGGAGAACAATGTGGTGGAGGAGGGCTCGGTGCGTAGTGCCCCGAGGTGTCTGAGGACGAACAAAGGTGTGTCTGGCTATTGTGTCTGGCTCGGAGACAATGAGATGCGTCGGGAGAGAGGAGCCACCAATTGTCGACTCCTTTTGACTCTGCGTCTGCGTCCTCCCACACTTCAGGCAGCCGGCCAGCTCTCTTCCGACTATTATCACGAAGCTATTGTCTTGCTCTGCCGTGGCGGCCTTCGCCCCTCCCGCCCGCCCGACCTCAACCGACTCTCCTCCCGACCTCTCCTTCCTCCCGCAACTCTCTCACTCCAATTACCAATCCCACACTCCCTATCAACAACAATTCTTACGCAGCCTTCTCTTAAGCCAGAACCTACTTATCAATTCCTCCAGAAGAACATTTATCCTACTACATGACATTTTAAACGGCTACTTTGACAAATAACTATTTTCTCCAGTATGCAGTTACTCTAATTAGTATAATATTATAAACTGGCTGGTTAGACTAATCGTTTCTTGTAGTATTGACGTAGTCTTTGATTTATTTATCACATAATATTTGATAAGTCGTTGTTGCAGTAGCTGTGGTCCATGTTGTTATTAATATCTTCAAGCCCGGAGGAGTAGCTCGTAATTTTGTTTGATGATCCCTCGGAATTCCCTTTCATCTTTTTCTTTGAAATGTCAACAGTAGAGTGGAAAGTCGATGCTCACGTACGTATAATCTACGTGCTCGGAGCAATTCCATTGGAGCAAAGAATTACACAAAACTGAGGAGGAGCAACAATGCATAGTCAGATAGTCAGATCAGAGCTGCAAAATGTGATTTGCTGCCTTTATGGAAATGCCCGTGCTGTCTGTGCGTCTGCTTG
This sequence comes from Tomocerus maximus, assembly GCA_019776445.1. Taxonomy (NCBI): domain Eukaryota; kingdom Metazoa; phylum Arthropoda; class Collembola; order Entomobryomorpha; family Tomoceridae; genus Tomocerus; species Tomocerus maximus. Next base: position 7,604 of record JABASH010004976.1, on the reverse strand, counting down.
TAGCTTTCCAAGATAACTTTCGAACGGATGAACGGAATTTCGTCAAATTTTCTATACTGTTTGTTAGGGTCAAAACGAAGGCCAAGTTTGGAAATGAGCAAAATCAGTCACAACCCCTGACTGGGGGAGGGGTTCAAAAACTAAAAATAGACATACAATTAACTTTAGTTCTGTTCATCCTAGAAAGCTGTGATTCGGCTCATTCGACAGCTGACAGCCTCCTTAATATTTCTAAATAGGTCAATGGTAGGTAGAAGTCAGAGGTCAAAAGCTGTCGGCACATTTCTATATCTAAGCATAAAAACACGGTCATGTATTTACTACAAACGGAATTGAACTCTAAGACTAAGACTCTGCTACTGCTTATTTCCTACTTTCATTTTGTATTCGAAGCCGCTTTGCTACCTTCCTTACACCCACGTTGTCACGTCTATTATTGAATGCACATAATGGCAATCAGTGTGATGCAATACGATTTAGCTCATCCGACTGCTTGAACTACTAGGTACGAGAGACAATGGAGGAGAAAGACAATTAAATATGCTAATGAGCTGGACGATTATCTTCTTTTGTCTGTTCATCAATCTCTCCCTCGTCACACCTCCCCCGCTCTCCAGACACAGCCAATCGGAAACAGAATCCTGGACTCTCTTTGTTTTCTTTCCTCCTCCTCCTTTCACTCACTCCATCCACAACACCAAAACATTATTTCTGCTCTCCCTGCCACATTCCACACTATCATCGCTAAATTAGCATATTTGCCTATCTTGCCACTTTCAGGTTCATACTCCAGAAGTCTAGCGTACTTACCTGTGTCACTGTCTTGATGAAAATTAAAATCATTTATTTCGCCCGTACAAGTTTTTTTGAAACTTTTCAGCAGTGATGTTCAGTTAATTCGTGAAAGAAGTGAGGGCAGAGAGGGGATGGACGAGAGTATCTTTGTGTAGAATGTGATTAAATAAGATTTCCCCTTTTCGTCGGAGGAAGAAGGGATGGAGGAAGTTGTTGAGTGAGATGTCCTTCCTCCTCCATTAACACAACAAAAACAGTCTGCCCCGAACAAATGGCCATTCTCCTCCACCCACGCTTTGTTCTCACATTGTTCCGTCTCCAACTTCATGTCTGCCACTACTCATGTCATTCATGTCCACTGCTCAGGGACTACTCCATCACTCTGAGCTCCATTCCACTGATCTGGGTACTTACAGTCGACTGAGGATGTTCCTCGGTTTATTGACTGGGATTGGGACCTATTTGTACACTCATTTGCATATCTCGGGAGAACAATTATCTGCCTGACACAAGTCCTGTCACGACTGCAAGGAATTCATTGCGTACAATAAATTCCTCACCTAAAGTTTTGTGACTTGGTATTCAGAGATCACCAAACGGTTTCTTCATGATTTTCCTCCCTGGCAATTTGTTCGGTTATTAATCTCCATTTCCCTTGTGGGCATCCGTATATAGTAAATCTATCTTTATTGTATCTTTATTATCTCTGATCTTAATAATTAGGAACATGTTGTTCGGCTGTGAACTGGAGAGCGATTTATGAATCTCTATTCCTGAAGAAACCCTCAACAATGGAGTTGATAGGTAAGTGACCAGGTTTGTGCCAGTGAATTTTGTGGGTCTTGTGAGTCTGAAATTGAGTGACTCCCAACAGGCAAACATATTATGCGCCTCTCTCTCTCTCTCTGCAGATTGCCATCTCTTCAGAGACAGAGAGACGTGGAAGAATTGTGACAGAGAGGGGAAGTGGTATTTAGTCCCTAAGGAATATTTGATGCGGAATTTACTGCAATTTTATTTTGAGACGGCTAGTTTGGCACAAAAGAGACGAGAGGATGTTCACCAAATCGATCCCACAATGTGTCGATACAATGCTGAAAAGAACTCATGGACCTAGGTTGGTTGTTCCGTGGGAATTGAATGGGTCCGTCACTTTATTATTAGTTGTAGTGAGAGATGCGGGTGGCTATGTCTATCTGTCCTGCTGGAAATGGTCTGAGATGGAGTAAAAGGATTTCTTTTGGCTGCAGACCATAAAATGGCAGTCGGATAATAAATACAATAAATGTGAGTAAATATGAGGAGGCCGCGCGTGTCGCCTCTCGGTTCGCCTCCCTCGCCTCCTCCAGACACAGACCAAGGAACTGCTAATGGACTCATAATTTTATGGTGAGCGAACAACAAAAGGCAGCTTCTTGGAAAGGGGCCGACAGAAGGACTCATTCACGGCGTCCCCATTATTTATCGCCGACAATATGTCAGTGTCCACACACGACAAAAGCTCCCCACAAAATATCAATAGATAAATACTAAACAACTTGACTATTATGAACATTTGCAACAACGACCAACATGCCAGACCACTTTTATTCGGTGATATAGTAGATCACTCTCATACATCAGCTCCTTTTGTTCTCATTGTCTCCTCGCTTCCTCCGTCTCCTCCATTGTTCCCTTTTCTGCCCTCCCCCGCCGGGGAACTTTACTCTGCTGCACTTGTACGTATTATTGCCCGCGACTCTCCACCAACAAACAGAATTCCGGTGACCAGTGTCAGTCAAAAATTGGAATCTTCCAAACTGGTTTAGCTCCTCTACTTTACTGTTGCATAACAAAATGGGTTTATGAAATATCTGGAGTCTGGATGGGGAAGAAGAGCTGCATTGCAGCAGTCGCCGAATCAATAGGCCATAAACAATAAATATGAGCCAATTTCTCCCTTTCACCATCAGAGACACAAAAAACAATCTGACTCACTCGAGATTTATTCTTTCATGTTATTCCCTCGTCGAATTGCCTTTTCACCGAAAGTCCACGCTGCAGTTGCAAATGAGACTTTTATTCCACTCATTAGCATCTCTCAGTCTTTCTGCTACAGACGACGACCTGAATGCCAGGAAGTTGATCGACGATTTAGTCACCGAAACGAATTTCTTTTGACGTCCTCCAATTCGATTGTTTATCTTCACGGCCTTTCGTACCATCATCTCTTATCCATCTACTGCCAAGTCAACATTTGTAACTCTGTGGACCTTCTCCCCAGACACTGCTTTCAAAACCGGCTCACTTGGACTACTTTAATGTTATTTAAAACAGGAATCATCTATCACCATTCCAAAACATTCTATCAATGAAATCCCGTGGTGAATTATTTATAGTCAGAGTGAAGGGATCTTCCTTGGTGCATATCCCAGTCGTCTTCAATTTCATATCGCCCAGTGAATTCGGAAAATAATTTAGAAATTTAGGTTTTTGGCTATCTTGTGTTGGAAAGCAGTGACCAGTCCGACTACTGATAATATCGATCTTGTATGGATAGTACTCATTTGACACTTTAATAAAGCAATATTATGATTATTCTGTCTGTCGGCCCTATTGACAGATTTCTGTGTGAACTATGGTTTCAGATGAAAATCTATCGGAACCTTTTAATACATTACGTTTCTACAATGACCCATCATTATCTAAAGATATCTGACTGGCATTTGTAGATTTAATGCCAAAGAAAGTTGGAATCTTAATGTTCTTTCAATAAAGAGGTACATAATAATATTAATTATCGAAAGTCAAATACCCTATTAAAATTTGGGATTTGAATTGGCAAACCTTGATTGGCTTGAAACAAATTTGTACTTGCATAAAGACTTTGGCAACAAATGATGAGTGTTCAGGGCAATATATTCATGTTGAGAAAATGAGAGGAATTCTCAGTGCTGCTCGAATCGTTTCCTGAAAGTCTACCTAAGTATAGTAGTGGTGGTTGAGTATGTATTGTGAGAGGATGCGAGACTGATGGACAGAACTCAGAGGGATCTCTTTCTTGAGTGAGTCTGTCTGTTTGATTCACTTTTATGCAAGTGTACATCAACAGCCATTAAGTTGCTCAGCCATTTGGTGTGTGTGTCAGTGAATTAGAGTGACTGGACAAGTTCGTTGAACTTTGTCTTCAGCCGGCCTCGCTGCCCCGTGTCATTTCCGAACTCTCTCAGCAATGATCTTCAACCCAACAAAATGCGCTTCAGACATCCCTGTCTCTAGCTATGCTTGCTCTCTCTTTTTGGTAGAAACACCTAAGAGACGCATTTATCCCATTGACAATAATATATCCATCTTAGTACTGCATTCGGCTAAAACTAAAGTAAATGAGAAAGAACAGGCGAAAATAAATATCCAAATCCCGTCAAACAGAGGTAAGTTATTTGGCCACTTCTCGCCATGAAAGTCCTGCTTATCCGAACTTGAAAAATAACAGAATAAGTTACTTGACCGTGTTTATCCCAATTAAATGGAAAGAATACCTGTGACTTGACCAAAATAATCTCATTCGAACTTTATTCCATTCTTAAGATGCATGATTTCAATTATAAACTAGGAGTGTTGGATTGGCTCCTATCATGCATGTGTCATGCTTTTGCATTTTATTATAGTCACAGTTAATTGTGCTACACACTTACACATACAAAATGTAGGTACATAGTTTTTACACTAACAGTTGTTATCGTCAGACACTGTTGTTTTCTTCGCAAGCAGACTTTTTTCGGTGTTCGCAGTACTTTTGTAACTGTACCGCTTTTCCGAAATTTCCTAGGGAAGAAACTCATCTCAAAACACCTTTGTGGTGAATGTAAGTACACGAAATGTGTTAATGCATTGCTGAGATATTTCTTTAAAATGCCTAAGCATAAAAGTCAGAAGTGAATTTCGTGCACGTGATATGTCTACATAGTACATCGTAATCAGAGTTTTACCACATCTCAATAATATTGGTGGACAATAAAACAATTCTGGACAATAAATATATTGTTCTAGTAATATTGAACAAAATATTCTCTTGCAAGTGAGTACCTAGATAAGTATTTATGTGACGGCCTTCTGCATGAAATAAATAAATGGTATAGTGAGAAGAGTTTTTCGTTTAGTATTGTTGAGTAATGGACATTTGTTTGTTCGGTGATTCATTAGGATAGGATAATAGAGTGTAGCCAGTTTTTGTGGCACATATGCAGATAGCTAAACGAGCTGGGATATATTTATATTAGGCATATATAAATTAGAAATATATTAGATATAGATAGATATTATAAATAAGTACTTTGTCTTCCAACTGCTAGTTTCATGTGAATTATTATAGCATAAGGAGGTAGGTTACTACTCCGTGGTGTAATGTGTTGTGTGTGGAGCTACAGATACAGAGAGGAAAAACACTCGAGGAGATAAATGTCAGAATCTTTGACACAGAGCAGACTCTCTCAGCAAACTCAACTCTCTCGCTCCGTTTTCTGAGCAAACTGAAATGCATTCGCATATTGTGCCATAATGTAATGTTCTTCCATTACTTCCATCCATGTCTCCGTTCATCTCTGTATTACAAACGTCTGTCTTCTCCCACAATACTCTTCATTGTGTGCCTTTCATTCCTTTCTATAACTCTATCGTCAATATCATCACTCTATAGAGATAGTCCTGCTACAACAGTAGCACTTCCTATCAATTGATAATGCCTTTTAAAACCTCCGAGACTAAGCAGGCTAAGCTTCCTCTCATAAACATGCTCACAACACTAAAACAATATTATAGCACAGACTATAGAGAGAGAGTGGGCTCAGACTTTTGTTAGAGATCACTAAATAATATTTAAACTTGTATCCATCCAGCCCTAAATTATTTCTAAAATGCATGTTAAACATCTCACAGGGGTAAGGACAGAAATTCCTCCGCTAGACCAGGATGAACTCTAAACTAAAGACGTGAAATAAATTATATTCTCTGTGGTGTGTACATACATATCTATTGCACATACAGTGTGTAATGACGACAATGTAATCTGACTTCATAGATGATTTGGATATCTACTATATAACTAGGCATTAAAGGATTAGCGAGAATTGCCGTGCTTCGTTGCTACTCATTGCTCCCTTCGTTTTCTTCGAATGCAGATTTTATCAACACGCCATCTTCTTAATGGGCATGACACTAAAATACAATTCGATGCAAAATGTATTGCGCATAGATACTATTTTTGCATTCTTTGTATTATCATTTGGCAGCGACAATAAAGTTCAACATGCAGAGTGAGCTAGTATTATTACAGGAGACGGGAACAATGATTGGCCAACGAAGCACAAGCAACATGGACGATAAATAAGTACAGACTCAGTATGAGAATACAGTGAGTACAATAAGAAGAGATAAATCATCTTCAAATATTCATGTCTATAGTGAAATCATGTAAAACGAAGGAGAATATTTGAGTGGAGACAGAAGGATATGAGGGCAGGACAAAGTTCTGTGCAGCGTTGAAAAGAGCAAGTAAACTTGTCCGTGGATGGCGAAGATCGTCATTCGAGTGCATAGAGTCAAAGTCAAAGACATTATTATTTCGTTTTATTCTTTCTGGATTTATGTTTTGTATCGTCTTCACCAATCAACGAAGAACGAGCTCAGCCATCTTCTATTCTCTTCATCATCTACTCAACACGACTCTTTATTTTGCACTTGAGTGGAGCAGCAATAAACTTGTTACAGTATTATGTATGTACTTGCCTTGACTGACTCAAATGAATTAGCACTGCATCCAGCAGACAACTAGAACTAATGCACACTCGAATTAACAAATGTTTCCATCCCAATTCATGATTCCTATTTACAAGTATGCAATTTTTATGCTTTTGCTATGCTCATGGACATATCTACAGTATATGACTATCATCATTGGTAAAAATTTGGTATTATGCATATTAAATACATAAATTCGGTACCTACTATGCATATGTAGATGATTTCCAGGATATGGGAAACAGTAAAACGAGCTACATAATAGACATTTCCATTTTTACTGTTGCTGGCAACTACTCATACATATTTTGACAATTGTACTATGTTTGCAGCTAGGGCCAGTACGAATGTTGAATTTCAGACAAAATTGAAAACTGCGCCTATGATGCACAATATTTCTTATACTGGATGACTATGGATCTGTAACGAGCTGATACTCTGAATGTATACAAACACATAGCATTTACTATGAAGACCTCTGGTGATCATGCTCCACTGCACTGGCAGAAATCAAAAACTGGTTTGCTTATGATAGTATTAACGAAGAAATATAATTACTTATTCTATACTTAAGATAGATAGGACACCCATTTAACTTTGAACTTTTATCGTTTGACTTAGTATAAGTGTACAGGTATCTTATGCATATAGAGTAGTGCAGAACATCCCTCTCTTTGCCTACTCAACATCCTCATGATGAGTATGTACAAAGAAGAAATCATGGATGACATTATTGCAGTTCGGTTGATTGAGGGATAACTTCTGAGAAGAGGAATTTGTGAAATCGGAAAAATATTGATGAAGAGAATGTCCCGTACAGTCCACAAGAGCCAATTCTATGATATTTAGTCAGGAAGGAGTACAGGAGGCATACTACCATATAATATATATATTAATATAAATAGTATCATATAGTATCATATGGTATCATATACTATCATATAGTATCATATAGTATCATATGGTATCATATAGTATCATATGGTGTCATATAGTATCATTAGTATCATATGGTATCATATAGTATCGTATAG
>JABASH010004975.1:0-12917 GCA_019776445.1 Tomocerus maximus | reverse complement strand
AAAGTTTCATTCATTCTAAAATTAGAAGGACATGGCAGAGCACACACTGTTTGTATTTTGCCTCTGTTTTGGATAATACAGAATGGATAAAAAATTTCAGTCGTGGGATCCCATGGCGGGTCTAGTTATATGGTATATATTATATAGTCAAAGGCTGGTTAGGCTTCGCTTGCCAACCGTAGTAGCTTTAAACGGACAAAGCGCTGAAAACCATTTTATTAATGCATACAAGTTTACTTATACATGAATTCCTACATATCGCAATAAGTCATACGGCCATTCAAGATGTTAGTACATTGTCATCTGGCGTGTTTTACGTCAATGATTAGATATGCTCGACTTAAATACACATAATTACAGTACAAAAGTCAGAATGACAATAATCATCTTGCATACTACTTTATTTTCATCAGACAACATATCATTGAAGTAGAAAACAAAATTGTTTTCTTTTTCGTTCACACGGAAGTGCATAACAATTTTTCTAATGTTATAACAAGTATAGGTACAACAGGACAAGGTAAGTTATTAATTTGTCCAATTTCCCCGGAAGACATTTCACATTAAATAATTCAGACTCATCCTACAAAGGGAATTAATCTCAGAGGCAAAGTTATTATATTCAATCCTGTATTTATGACTTTTCTAATTTTCCTATCCACAACTTCCTCGGCTGCAGTTGCCCCAATTCTGTTTAAAAAATTTCTAAACATCTCGTTGGTGTTAATGCATTTGTTTGTATAAACACTATAAGTGTACATTGAGTCTAGACATTGACACAATTCGTTTTTGCATGCTAATCCTTTTTCTGCAGAGCATTGCCTCGGGCCGCATTTTTGTCCCGCGTCGAGGAAACACATTCGGTTGGAGCTTTCACTAAAACCCATGTTACATTTACAAATCCCTAGAATGCACTCCGAATTCTGTATACATTTTAGCCCTTGGTCTGGCACGCATGGAGATCCAACTAGATTTACGCATTCGTCAAGTTCGTAATCATACATCCGGTGCAAGGAATTCAAACAGTAGCACTTGTAATGAAAAACATAATAAAAAATTACTTTGATTCAAACCACTTATTTTCATTTCTACCCTAAAATATTATTTACCGTATCATCGATACACTCCAATGATTTTGAAGGATCACAGTGGTTAGTCGTATTGCAGGGGCACCCAAAGTTTCCCTTTCCATTACAATCACTATCTGCAGTCTCTTCGTCAGTTTTCTCAGGATAGCTATCCCCTGTTGGACTAGTATCTGTGTACGTATCATTTGGTAGCAATGCTACTGGCAAAAATTCAATTTTGTCTATTTTGTTATCTTCAGCTTCCTCTGATGTTGCTTGCGAGGAGAGCATACAAATCCCCATTGAAATCCATATTTGTACAGGGACCTAGAAATAAAATAAAAATGGCGATCTTCGTTCATCCGTGCAGCAAAAGTAATATCAAGTTCAATACTACAAGAGTAAATCCAGTACCTACCTGCATGATGACTCTGCTGTGATTGTGTAAAATAATCCTTCTTGAGAAAAATCACTTGCAACTACACTGAAATGAAATGAAAGACTGGAACATGTATTTTCTATTTTTCATTCTCCTTCATTATTTCAAGTAGGAAATCGAGGATGAAATTTTATCTTTTCATCTGATCAGCGAAGTGGTAATTTATAACAATTCTGTTTTCGCGTAGTACTCGTTTATCTGTCTGGAAAAAATAATCATTTAAAGCCTGTACTCGGAATACCTACAAGTATGCTGGAATAGTATTACAGGAGCTATCTGGTGTTTATGTAATTCCGGAGGAGCATTTAGTTGAGAAGTTGGGCATTTTTAGTGTTTAATGTCTGAATGCATGGGTGACTTGGGTTTTCTAACATTTAGCATGTTCCCTGCTTCTCTTTTTAGCTTCCTGCAAAATTCAAGAACTCAGTTATGAATGTGAAGTGGTACCTATTTAGCTCTGGTAGCTCTGTCTATATTATTACGTACAAGGTTAGCGGAGGTATGCAGATATCAGATATGCATCTTTTGATCCTTTACTACGCTTCGTTGAAAGTATTTTTCAAGAATCTTTACATCATAATGCTGTAGGCATCCGGGTGTCATTTCCATATTCCATTCCAGCCAGGCAGAAGAGATTTGCATTGCATCATGTTACATACCAGTGTCATGTCCATTCACTCAGAGCCTTATTAAAATATTTCATGGATTAATATCCAGTAAAAGCCATATGCCTGCAGTCGCATTCTTATTTACATTATTCTGCTTGCTTGCACTGCAGAAGATATTTGCCAATATTATTAGGCAATAACACTCAAACTTGTCGCACACACTATGTCACAATAAGTTGGACTGGTTTAACAAAATCACATGAATATTCTTGTGCACTCTCTCGCCTCACCCAACGCTTGATGCATTATTTATGGAGCTATCAGAGACACTGTATCAGCATGTTAAGTTCTTTGGGACTACGTTATATATAAAATAGCGAAATTAATTAATATATAATACATAACGTAGGAATTATGATAGAGATATTGGATCTAGTTTAATTTTGAGTAGTTTCTTAGTAGTGAGTGACAAAATGGGTAGAAAGTTTTTATTAAATATTGGAACAGTTCAGCAGAATTGTTATTCACCCATCGTAATGTCAAGTCGGGTGATGGCTTTTGGCTTTTTGATGTAAGCATTGCAATAATATATGGATGTAATTGCTAATTTACTTAGAATTTACTAGATTTATATAATGGTGAAAGTACAGGTATAGTAAATTCTAACATTATTCAAATATCTTCAAATCAAAAGCATCTTTGTCGTGGTCGTGACTTGCATAAGGAATTTATTATTAAAATCACTTACATTCTCAGAGTAAAATCATTGTTTTAACTTTAGACGCAGACAAAGCAAATGCTGATACAAAGTTTCGTTCACTCTGCTTTTCTGCAATAATTTCTGAACATAATATTAGCTTTTGCCATATTTTTGTTTAATATACTCTGCATTAATTTTCTCGTACCTCTCTCTGACTTCTTCTCTCTTCTTTTTAAGATTCGGTTTCTTTTGTTCAGCTTTCGCTTCCTGCTTGTGAAAATATTGTATTTGATTTCTAAAGTTTGCACCGTCACATTTCCAATTCACTTTTTCCTTGCTTTGGTTACTCGCTTCCATCAAGTAAATCTCTTCTTGGTAGTAGTAGTAATAGTTGCAGTAAGACGAATAGTTATTCCTGGAGACCACATTGCATGTTTTACCATAATTCATTTCAAACTTTCTTAGTCAATCCCAATTATTTTTCCGCTCAACGTAGTTTTGGGTTGCTGTATTTTCGCTTGAATGTTGAATAAAAGTGGCTTCACTTCCGAATTTAATAACTTTTGGATTTAGTTCGGGATGATGTTTTGAAAATATAAAGTAACTATACATAAGTATTCGAAATCAGCCACTCTTTTCATTTTTACAAGTATTTTTATTCAGATATAATACGAAACTCATAAGATGGTTATGGTACAAGTTCTATTTAAAATGATTGTGCACTCGGTATAAGAATTATTTTAGCATAGATAGGAACTTCCATATAAAAATGAGTAACATTAGTAAATATAAGGTCGTACTATTCCGAAATTTCGGTGAAAAACGCAGTTGCAAACTTGCAATACTTAATAACTTCAATAATAAAAGGTTACTCTTTTATATATTCTTCGTATACTACAATGGCCAATTGCTTTCAATATCATTAAGTTTATCAGCTAAAAGTAATTAGCATTTTTGGCCGGAATATTTGTTGTTTTAAGAATAGTAATTATATAACTGCATGTGTTCAAGGGATTCTGTTAAGATAAACCATAACAGTTCAAACAGCATTCAGTTTTAGTCAGAGTCAGTTTTTGGTGCCTAGGTAGGATGCATGTACCTTAGATGTGATGAAAACGGAATTCAAGTATTTTAAGGACATCAGTTACAGAAAATGGTTAGGTCTGTATGGTACACAATTTCTGATAGTAGTCTTAGTCTAAAACAGTGTGGATGTATTCAAGAATTCGTGAAATGTTCAGACTACCCATATTCAATATTTTCCGTTAACATGCTAACTTTCATTGTAAGTCATGTCACGCAAACGAGGAAGATAACATTATTATGTTTTTGTGTTTAAATCCTTAATTAGATTGTTTATAACGAACTAGCATTTGCATGAAAATATTACAAAGACACTAATGGTACTAGTATAGTATGCTAATTATAATGCTGTGATTAACCACGCACTAATTTCCAATGACTGCGTAGGGTTGGACAAATAAGGCACTTCATCATCTTCTGCAAATATGGTGAGATTCATTTTCAGACTATCATGCATGAGTTGACTTGTTCTTCTAATGTATTTTACTGTTTAATATGAACACATGAATCCGTTAGGTTAGCTAATTATGGTGATATTATTCTTCTCTTGAAGTAGGTACATGCCAATTAAGGTACTGTTACTGCATATGTTATGAAAATATTTGAAACACGAAATAATTTTAAGGTTTTTCTAAATTCATTTTAATTTTGCAGTGCAATAAATGTCAGAATAATTATTTTTCTGCCGAAATCGGTTTTGAATAAGACTCGATTAATCTTCTCATGATATATTCCATTGCAATAACAGGTTCCATTTCTTCGTAGTTAATTTGGGTATTTATGGCAGCAAGTCGCTTTTCTTCTGATTCAGTTTTCTTTATTTTCAATGGGGTAACGACAGTGTCAACATTAGGTCCAATGAAATATGCTACTGAATAACGAGGTATGCGTTTTTGTTCCTCACTTTCAGGTACCATCACACGATGTTTCTAAATATATAATTGCGTAATGTTTTCATTATCTCTGAAATGAAATGAAAATAAAGTAAAAAATACAGGATTCTACATTTGCCTAAGAAATAACTTTACCGTGGCCGGAAATATTTCTGCGGTCCAGAACTGAAGAAGATCTCCCGTGTTAACGAGTATTGTATCAGGAATAGGGGTAGCGGGTACCCATGCGCCGTCGACTGTCTGCACCTAATATTATGAGATTGGTAAATGAATATTAAAACATCTCATGTTTAATCATCGCTGCATTAATCATCATTACTTCAAGTCCTCCGACCATATCCTGAAAGAGAAAAGTTAACATCCCGTAATCAGAATGCTCGCCAAGTCTCACGGTTCCAGAAGGAACTTCCATATCCTCTGGAATTCGGGGGTAATGAAGAGCTCTCATATTTCCCGATCTCGACAATGAAAGGTCATCCAAATGAGTTGAGCGACTTAGAAAAAAATCGATTTCATCCAAATCTAAGGAGATTGCCCACAAAATCAGAATTTTCTTGGCAAGAGTATTGCACTGTTTCCTTAACTCATTGAATGTTGAATTGAAGTCCGGCAGCTCGGAGTCTGGATAAACTCCAACTCCTTCCATGAAGTCAAATGTCTCGCGCAGTTCATGAAGAGAACTCGGGTGCAGACTTGTAAATAATAATTTATTTTTAAGATATCCATTCTAATATCTATAATACATTTCCACTAAAGATACCGATAAATTACCCAAAATAACTACACAACTCACAGTTCTTCACCGGGCTGAGTGTAACCAAAGTTTTTTTCGATATCCTCCCCAAGGACTCCTTTTTTGTATTTCAATTTTGTTTCTTGAGGAAGGTCAAAAAACTTCTTCATTTCCGAAAATATTTTATTGATCTACAAAATTGAAATATGCCATACTTAGTTTTATTATTTGTATAAGCCCAACATCACGGATAAGAGCTCTTTTGGAACTCATACACATAAAACAATATCGGGATAATAAATTAATGATACTAAATTGATTAAAATTCTAGCACTGACCAGGGATTGGTCGATTCCATGATTTTTCAAGTAAATGAAGCCAACATCACCAAGGCCTTTCCGAGTTTCCTGTGCTTTTAATATCCAATCCTCATTTTCACCTGCATTAGTAGGAATAAGAGGAATTTCACGAATTTTTTCCATGTCTATAACAGGAATGAAATTCATGTTGAATAATGTGTCACTTTATTCCAAGTTCTTTAAATTCCTATTATTTTCAAAACGTAATAAATCTGCACGTTTATTTGTTTTAAGAGAAACCTCTCGGCTGATGTTTTAAAAATACTGAATGAAGAGGGCGACTTAATTAGTTTCACTTCATGAGTACTACAAAAGAAAATACAACAGTGTATGTATATCTACGTACAAATATTTGAGCTAAATTCTTGAGTCTTGTGAATATGCCTTATCTTTTAATGACTTAATGACTACGACTTGTCTTGAGAGGGTCTTATTACGCATTATAAAGTAAATTATATAATATAGTTATACTTATCACTTCAAGGTCTCATTGTAAGGAAGATTTTACGGTTAATGCTTCGACTCTGCTGTAAACTGAAAGTTTCCTGCTCATCTGCATAACATTACATTCGATAAAACTAGTCTTATTACTACTTCATGCCATGCCAATGAAATAAACATGCATGACAGGCTGATGTACGTATATGATCATATGTTACAGGACATTGGCTCACTCTGGCCTGTCCTGAAATAGGATCTATGGTGCTATTCTGGAATGAAGAAAATCGACCCGAAATCCAGTAAATTCTATTTTAAATTCTATTTTAAATTCTATTTTGAGTATTATTCGTTGAGTTCTGTAGTTTTTTCAAATAAATAAACTTCGGGAGACCAAACATTATTGGCAGTTTCATTTTTTTGTTTATACAATTTTTCTTCTTGAACAGTAAATTCTCGAAATATTTTTAAATTCGCCATATTACCATAAACCATAAAAATAACTTTGATACGTACAACAAAACACTAGGACAAGTGAACTGGTGAATATAAATATCCTGTAATAAATACTCATGAATGCACATGCAGCTTTATTCTAGGAACATCGTGATAATAGATATAATGTACGTATCAAGCTGCGTTAACACATTTTCTGAAGACTTACAGTTCAAGAAGACTTCAAGTCGTCCAACGGTCGACATCAGACTGTGACTGCTGACTGCACATCAAAGTAAAAAACAAGAAACGATCCATTTGTCCAAAAATTTTGACATATCTTTGCATATTTCTTAATACTCCGTCATAAATTAGAAGGGTATTCACCCTACCACATTATCCCGAGCCGACTTCTACTTTCACTATTCATTTTCATTTCAGTTGCGTCAGTAAAAGACCGAAAGTTTGATTTAGCGTCAGAGGTTCAACGGTTGTTCCAGCTGAGTTTCATCTTTGGTTGGTTAGAACTAGGTCACAATCACAACCACCACAATGTGACATTCCAAGCTTGAAAGAATTTTATTTGCACAGTAAATTGTAATAAATGTGGGTAAAGTTGGCATTTCCATACCGGAGAAACTATAATGGTATTGCAAACATGTGCACACATAATGACAGCAGTCATAAAGAAGATTTTCCCAGAATTTAAATTCATCGGAGCATATTTTGAAATTAGAAACCTTCTTACTTCCTTCCTATCATCCATCTCATTACTGCACACAATACACAACAAACTCATTGGAAAGCTGTGATAAATCAAGCTTTTTGAACCCAATTATAAAAGTTAGCAGTGCATGAAAGTTTGCTACATCAAGCCCTAAAACGGTTAGCTGAAAGTTTTATATACTTAGCGATCGAGTAATATTACAGTACTTCAGAGAAGTTGACTGATTGTTCAGAAAAAGTTTCCGTCAGCCACCACACAACTGTAGACTGGTAATTACAAAGCTCAACCAATGATAAGTAATTGCAAAATGGAAGAGGAAATTAAATACAGAAAAATCATCAGTATCTTTTTATTTCTACCAGGAATTTTGTAACTTCCGAGGAAACTAATCCCACAATTTCCCTTTCAGCTTCGAATACTTCTACACATTTGAAGAACAGTAGGGACCTATTTTTAGAATATCCTAGAAAAGAAAGGAATCAATACAAAGATAGTTATGTAGAAAACTGTGATGAAAATGTGGGTTTCTTCTAGTTAATTAGTACCATAGTATATTTATTTGAGGTATCCAGAGAACTCGTATAGATTACTTCGTATCTGAGGGTGTGGATATATCGTATCTAGGTATGGAGATTTCGCATACTCAAATGGAGATATCGTATCTGGGTACTGAGATTTCGTATATGCATATTTAGGAAGGGAAGATGTTCTTATTTAACACTCAGACTCTTCTATCTTAATCTTCAGAGTCAGATTATACATACAAATGTAC
Organism: Tomocerus maximus; assembly: GCA_019776445.1. Classification (NCBI taxonomy): domain Eukaryota; kingdom Metazoa; phylum Arthropoda; class Collembola; order Entomobryomorpha; family Tomoceridae; genus Tomocerus; species Tomocerus maximus. The sequence continues at coordinate 4,663 of JABASH010004975.1, read as the reverse complement.
AATACCATCAATACAGCGCAATGTATGAATGACATCTCAGTTCTGTATCAAGATACGATAACTCCATTTGAATATACGAAATCTCCACAACCCCCAGATAAAAAATCATCTATATGAGTTCTCCGTGAACCATTGTTTGATCCCCATTCTACGCACTTTCAATTTTACAATCATGAATCATAGCCTTTGGAAAAAAGACCACAGAAAGGAACAAAGGAAGAGCATCAAAGCTGCAAAAATTCAATTTTCTCCCAGAGAGCGGGTAGTAAATAAAAGTCAACTTATGCATAGAACTATTAAGTAATCACGAGCAATCTGAGTAGATAAGATTATGATACTCATATATCATTGTCCATATTACGGCTGTATAGTTAAAGTGAAAGCGATGGCATACGTAATCTGGTTAGCCAACCGATATATCATCCTGATATTAAATCGCCGACACTTAAATATCCCAAGTTGGGCGATCAATCACACAGTTAAATTTCCTTTTGGCTTTTGGGCAGAAACAATGGCTTCCTAACGACAATCGTAACCTGAGTTAAGGTGTTCTTTAATGACATGGATGGAAAAGTAGTTTCTGCTGAAGACTTTATATTGCGTTTACGTGCGCAGTGCACAAATTGTGAAACGTAATCATATTCCCCCCAGGACACAACAGCCATATGGCGCCACGAGCCTTGTACTTTCGTATGATAGAGCTATTACCGTCGCTATTTTAGCTGATTTACGATTTCAGCCATGAAATCGTTGCGGGTATATCAAACTGACTTTTAACCTTTAGCACTTTAAAAGACTACGAATTTCATTCTCAAGATATTCTCTATCAAAGTCTTCTTCCGCTCGAAAACTCGTTCGGTGACCTACAGAATACCAAAATAATCCTTATAACCCGCCTGTAGCTTCCTTTGCGTAGTATAATTTATATTTCAAGTTCTTTTTCGCTCCCCGAAATTCCGGGAAGTTGTTCGGGGAGAATATAAATATTTCAAAGGTTTTGCTTCTATGCATACTGATAACAGATTAGGACAAGGGCAGATGACACTTAGACAACTGTGACACTAAGATGAGAGTTTGAATGGTTCTTGAGTAGTTTGTGTGACAGAATGAGATGGTGGTTTATTTATCGTAGAAATGTAAATAACACTTGCCTCACGAAATTGCAAAATGAGGCTTGTAAAGTTGCGATGTTGAGATTTCTCACGAAATTGCAAAAATTACAACAAAAATTCGATTCACCTAGCGATACCATAGATTTTTGATAAGAGTTACTTTGCGATGCGATTTACCTAGCGAAATCGCAAATATTATTGCCCTCGCTTTCTGTCCTCCGGTTTTCTCATTAAAGGCTGCTAAACAACTTAACCTTTATAATAAATTATAATTGAAATAAACTTTCGATTTACAACCATAAGGAATAATAGACTTGCGATTTCTTAAGAAATCAGTGAGTCGTACAAAATCACAAAACAAATCACGAAATCATGTCCTTCCGGTCCTTGCTTTGCCATTTTGTGAGATTGACCTAAGTTTATCTAAGTAAGTATGTAGCACAACAAAGCAATACTTTTACTCTGGAGTAAAGGACTTTTTAGCGAGAATACATCGTAAATACGTATTGGATTTTTTTGAGCGACAGAGACCTTAGAATTTACAGTGTGTTCTGTAAATCAATATTTGAGTATCGCATTGTCCCATTTCTATCTCTGTGCAGAACTACAGAAGATTTTTTTCATCTTCCTGGCCTTCTAGATTCAATGCTATAAAAGTGACAGCTATGAGTTACGTAAGTCCCGTTTGTACAATGGAATCCATCCCGGACAAAGTCACTTTTGAAGGCTATTAGATCAGCATACCTCTTAGGGCGAATTTTATTCAAATGAGTACCCATCTACTAGCTACTAAATTCTGAAAGGAAACTAAACCATATAGATAAGGTATATAGCCCATGGAATCTCCTCAACTTATTTACCTGAAAGATATTTCAGGATGCCTTCCCTATGTTCACTATCTCGACGCATGTCACATCTTAAGTGACATTAAAAGCAATCTCCTTATTTCCAAATAAAATAAAAAAAAATATTGCCTTTTATTGAAAGATTTGCTGTAATCTTATATAAAGTGCATCAAAGGGAATTCTGAGAAATGAGTTGCATTGTACAAGTTTTCCAATAATGTATACCTAGCTACGTGCGTGTGCAGTAAGGGATTAGGGTTTCTATCGAATAAAGGTAAAAATAGGAAATAATCGTGAAATTCAAGTTCCACAGAAATTCCAGACAAAATGAAAAAACTTTCTAGCTTGTCCGTTTGTGTAATGTGCAATGAAATCATTTGAGAGATCATTAATGGATCTTGGCAGATTATTGCTTTAGGCCAAAAATACCATTTGGGTCATCATCGGTGTATTAAATTGCTTTTCAGGAGTGATGAACATAATAATATGAAAATGCAATTAAAAATGTACATTTTGGAAGCTAGATCAATTAATTCGTCACAGGGTTACCTCTGGCATATAAAGATAATTGCATTCCGTGCTACAAATTCTCACACTGTCAGAGTTTTGAAGTGTAAAGAGATAGGTGAAATCCAACTATACAATTGCGTATCTGTTTGATTAAACTTCTGAAAGAGAAAAGTTTTTTCTGAGAATATCCGTTGACGGGTTTCAATTACGGAAACATATCGAATATAAACTCTGTGCTTATTTTATATGATTATTGTTGTAATCCAGTAAGTTATGTGAGACCGATGAAAACTAATAAGAATTGAAGTACCTGTATCAAAGGTATCACTATTTACGTAATACTCGATTTTTTCCAATTGGAAATCTGCCTGGGGACGTGGGGACGGTAACCAACTACTGACCTAAATAACACAAAATACCTACATGAAACCAAACAACATGTTCAACCAAAATGCGTCAACTTGTAGCTTGTAATGTAAAAGAATGAAGATACACTCGCAGGAGGTTTGAATTTTGCACATAGTGTTACTAGTATAGCAAATATTCTCTAAGGACACATAAGGTATGAAGAGTTTTCATTAGACAGAATTACACAGAAAACATACAAGTGTAACTTTTCATCAAGACTCCGATGTTGGCATAGTAGGTTTACTAGAGGCTCGCATTTTACGTCAATTCAGTGAATGTACACCATATACTAACCGATTTTGTTCATACCAAGGTCACTGTTGTATAAAATTGTTTGAAAAAATGTCATCTAGCATCACCATATTTATCATGCAGTTAAATGAACATAAACCATGTCAGCAATATGCAGTTAGAGTTAGGTTTTGTTCAACTCTAAGAATTGAGTAGGCACAGCTGCTACTATTTTACGAGTCCCACAGGTATCCCTATTGCAGTCAAAGCTAAACTATTGTTGCGGAATGCAACGACTTTGACTCGGAAACACCTTTACTTTATTGTTATTGTGGCATACAAACGATAGTGAATTAATTTCCATGCGTTTGGATCTCCAGTTTTGGAGCTGGGCCAACAAAATCGGCAATACGGTAAAAGCTACAATATATTACTTATAGTAAGACCGAAATTCTTGACGAGGCAAGTAATAATAGAGGTAGGTCAGTAGCAAGAAAGGAATTCTTTTATGTGAGACAGAAAACCCGGGTTGTGTAATGTGGATTTTCTTTCGGGTATTTACATAGCCTTAACCTACAACAATACGATGGTATAGACGGTAGGTATTTGGTTTTTAATTAGGTTAAGTAGAAAATTTGGTAAATTATGTACATGTTTCAGAACAGCCTTGGTCTGAGCAAAAAGATTGTTAATTATGATATTACAAGATTTTGGGAGGATGTAGTTACTGAAGGGGATTTTATTATTTTTATGACAGTATGAGTAGTATGACATTATCTCTCTCTGGTATTACCATGTCCTCCGGAATGACTCCAAATGTGAAAGAACTGGTTCTGTATAGTTATTCATTCAAAAAATGTTTCCTATAGATCTGAGGATAAAAGAGTGGAAAAGGGATTAATTATATTTATAGGATATATTGTCCTAGAGGCATCCTAATTTTTAGATGTCCGTGCTCACTCGGCTTGCTTAGTACTGCTTAGTATCAAGTGGCCATGAAACAGCAATTCCCATTAACACACTCACTCAGCCATTATTGTCTTTTCTTCTGCTGTTGCCTGTTCACTGCTCTGTCGTTATTCTGCAATCCGGGCTCTTATTCCCTTTGGTAGGAGATAGTAAAACTAGTACTACATACAAGTACAGAGATACGCCAAATACCACTACAAAGATACGACTCTTGGTTAATTAATAGAACATTTTAACAGCAGCGCTCTTTATCTCGAGCATGTAACTTCATACTTTCATGCAACTTTAGAAGAGAACGTCAACTCTTTTGTCAAGATGTCTGCTTTTCAGTCCACTATGGAAGTTATTCGCTTAAAAAGTTATGACAGTTATATTATACTTAATTACTAATTATGCTATAAGACAAAGCTGGAAAAGGATACCATACTCTTTTATCTTTCTCTGCCCTTATCAGACTTCTTGATGAACATTCCATGGCGTATCTTTTATTTACTTTATAAGTTAAGGTACGTCGGTAGGGGTAGCTTTTACATGTGTTTTCCCACTCCATCTTTTTGGGCATAACTCACCCAATTTTGTGTCAATCTG
>JABASH010004974.1:0-12918 GCA_019776445.1 Tomocerus maximus | reverse complement strand
CTTTAGTGCTATGGAATACGCTGATCCCTCTCTAAAAAGCAATCCAGACTTTATTTTAAAGGCTATGAAAGTTCATCCCTGTTATCTTATGGAATACGCTGATCCCTCTCTAAAAAGCAATCCAGACTTTATGTTAAAGGCTATGAAAATTTTTCCCTTTAATGCTATGAAATACGCTGATCCCTCTCTAAAAAGCAATCCAGACTTTATGTTAAAGGCTATGAAAATTTTTCCCTCTAAGGACTTCTTTTGGAGATTTTATAATCAATTCTATAATTAATCTTGATAAACTGCACTTGAAACCGCCTTCAATGGAAATCCCTTCTTCAATTGAATCTGACATCATGGAGCTTAGTAGAGAATTTAATGAGCTAACAAAAGATAAAATCTCAAAGTACACATTAGAACGTAAGAAATTGGCTACATTATGCGAGACTGTTCAATCAGGACTTGCTGAAACTGTTTTTAAAAATTTTTTTTACAAACAGCTTTTTCTTTTGTTAAAGAACATAATTGGTCAATGGAAAAGCAGCAAAGGTTTAGAATATAAAGATAAAAACTTAAGAGCACTAGCAGATGCCGCAACCAAATGTGAGCCTACTTGGTTGGAAGAAGCAACAAGAATATATTCTGAGTTAGATGGGACAGGAACACCACAGGCAAAACTACTCACCTTGGTACAAAAATATAAAGAAGCAACCATATTGCAAATTGAGCAGGAAGAAGGTAGTCAGTGGCATGCTTTAAATAGAATAAGAAAGGCTCATGGTAAAAATCTCGGTCTTAATACCGATTTAGCTGAACTTGATCTGTATATAAATTCAGAAATGTTAACTATTCCTCCAACTGAATTGAATATAAAGGCATTATGGGATGCTCCTTCTTTATTAGCAAGCGTTCATACAGCGCTTAATACTCAAGAGTATGACGGATCTTTATATGATTTTTTATTAGAAATTACTAAGAAAAAAAATTATGTTGATAAGAGCTCCTATGATGAAAAGGAGCATGAACTTAAAATCAAAGATTATATTGCCGAAAACTTTTATGATGAGGATTATAAATTCAAGCCCCATGGCGTGCACGTTATGCTTGTAGATATTGGAGTATTAAAAGCTGTATAAATATACTCTAGAAAGTTGAAGTTTGGAGTGGATTGAGCTCAATTTTTTGCATTAATTCACCGTTTCAGTATTTCTTTTAAACTAATTACCTCTGTTATAAAAAATTCTCTAATGCTCTCTGCAAAATCATTAAATTTTGCATATAGTTTATTATAAGTGGCAGGTGACTGACCATTAAAACCTGAGTTTTGAGGTTTTTATCCAATTTAAAATACTGATAAAAAATGATTTATCTAGTTTTTCATTTGCTTAGGATGTAGTATTTTTTATCTGTAATTTTCTTGTTTGTTCAAATTGTTTCAAAATTCGTAGCTTAAGATGACACGATGAATACTTGTCTATTTTAAAATCAAAGAGAAAAACCCAAAACTGAGGTTTGTAGCTCTGTACAGGATCATTTTTTAGGAGTAGTAAAAGAAAACAGAACACGGAATCTCTCTAAAGAAGAAAAAACGCACTTTAAATATGTTGTGAGAGGGATTAAAAAAAAATTGTCCTGTGCAGAGGATTTCCACTTCTTTCTGAGGCGAACTTGTTGATTTTAAAGAGTTTATAATAATAACCAGTAAGTTTTTAATTCTTAATTAATTTTATAAACAAATCATCTAGTAATAAGCATTTAATAAACCTTAACATTTATTTGATAAAATAGAAGTAAAATTAATTAGAGTGTAACTATGGCTATCCCAAAGGATATTTTTATACAAAATCCAACTCTTTTACTGCAAAAAGACGAAGCCTCAGTCTTTGATGCTTTGGCCTGTCTAAAAGCTTTTATGCATGTATTGTCTTCTACAAAAGGTGAAATATCTCCAGGCAAGATAGAAAAAACTGTAGATGTAGTTAATAAACAGGCTCAAGTTATAGGTTATAGCACATTTACCGGATACTTATGGACCTCTTTAGCTAAAGAAATTACCAGTTCTGCTCCTTTATCATTGGCTAACAGTGTTCTAAATGATACAAACACACTGTTGTTTGGAGCTTTATATGGTTTAGCTGCTGTACAAAATGGTTATCAACTAGTTAAAGATCGAAATCTTAGCGATCTTCTTAAGCAAGAAGATGCCTTAGCTTTACAAGGGCTTATTCAAAATGTACCCATTTCTAGTCATTTAGATCGGTTAAAAACATCTTGCGATGGATTAGGTCCTAAAGAGCAAGCATCTAAAAAGCAATGCTTTAAACAGAAAATGCAAAAGATTGCAATAGATAATTTGAGAAATACACAAATACAGCCCTCTGATCTAGATGAGCTTTTACAAATTTTGCAAGTGCAAGACAGCTCAGATGGAGTTCATCAACTACTAGGTTTAACCGATAAAGACTATTGGAAATTTAGCCCTCTAGAGGCACTAGGTCTTCTAATTGATCAGCATAAAGTTAAGGCCCGTCAATGGATACAACTTAAAGAGGCTTCAAGTCTTCCTGTTGCCCAAGCAGTTGATAGGGCTTATAGAAGAGGATTATTAGAAAGAGTCAATAATGGGGATGAGCTAGTACAAAAAAATGCTACAACAGAGATGAAAAAATTAATGGGACGTGTGCGTGTAGAAAGCACTAAAACCAAAAAAGTTCATACAGCTCTTCTCATCATTAGTTTACTAGGTGCTATTCTATCGGTAGTTGGGGTACTAACTCTGCCATTTGGTATTGGTATTGCAATTTCTGCTTTATCTTTTCTCGTTACAGTTGCATCTATAGGATCGAGAGCCTATCTTGCTAAAAAAACCCTATTAGATGCTCCTTGTGGTAAATATGATAAAGCCATTGTTATTACGATTGCCATATTACTTGGAATATCTTTAATTGCGCTCACGGGGATGACATTAGGTTTTGGCTTATCCTTTGTTCAATTAGGAGCTGCTTTAGGTATAGGAGCCCTTGGTATGGGGTTCCTAGGATATTACTATCACTTGCTAACTCAAAAAGATACTCTTTGGAAACAGACCCATCCTTCTTTAGAGATATTTCAGGCATTTCTTTCTCAAAAGGAAAAATGGGATCAAGATGTACATAACTTGTTTAAAAAGCTATCTAAAGATGTGCGCATGACCCTTCGTCAGCAATATGCAGAAGGAAAAGATCTACCTAGTAATCCATCGCTAAGAAATAAGATTTCAACTCTTAAAAAGACTTCAAAGTATTTTTGGAATCAGTGGTTAATTTCAGGTTTAGAGAAAGACCGCACACTAGCTTTAGAGCTTCAAAGCGTGTATGAAGAAGCCAAGCAAACTCTCTCTTTAAAAGAGCTTAAAAAAGATTCGGAGCAAGAGAAAAAGGTTTTAGAAGCTTTAGAAACTCGTTTAAAGCAAGTTTTAGAAAATCCGCAAGTAAAAGAGCAATGGGAACAAGACCTTAAGTATATTTTTTATAGAAAAAAAAATTTAAGTAGTTTAAGTAAAGACGTACGCAAAGTAAGTATTACTTCTCAAAAAATCTTAACAAAATCTTTATCTTATGCGAGTCGCACAGCTCAAAACGGTTAATCTTAATTTATTATTAGCACCTCCTATTTAATAGATTTTTATTTGATTTTATGTTATATTTTAATTCTAAAAAGGTATAACTATATGAGTATAACATTAGAAACGCTTAAACAGTATTTTTTACCAGCTGATTCTTATAAAAACCTTAATAACTTTAGCAATTTAGCTTTAAATACTTTGGGTGTGCTTGGTAATTTAGCAATGCAGGTTAAAAGAGTATTGCCTAAAGAGGATTCTTCTATTTTAAGCTTTGTAAAATGCTTAAGCTTCGTTTCAGCAGGAAATAACTTCTATTCAGCAGGCGTAAATATTGAACAATCTACCGATATTAAAGATATAACTGGGCAAAGGACAAATGAGGTAAAGCAAGTTCGTAGCGCCATGCAATTCTTATCTGGTGTTTTCTATTTTTCGAGCTTAGGTTTAAGTTTATCTAGCAGTATTGCTTCTTTCAAAACGGTTATCATCGCATCAGGAATTCTTAGCAAAACCACTACCGCGCTTAGTAATTCATCTGTATTTCTTATGTTGTTGCTTACATCGATGAAGCTGCATGAACAGCGTGGCTTTCAACAAGAATTAGATAGCAGATTAAGTGAGTTACAAAATGCATCTCCTCAAGAAAAAGAAGAAGCCATTGCAAAGTTTCTACAAGAACAAATAAGTGTATCTGAACCGCTACAAGAACAATTAAAGGCAAAGCTTCAAGAAAGGTATGCCAAAAAATCGATAGAGGATATTACGAATTCTAAAAAATCTTATTACAAAGACATAAATGCATATGTAGCGCGTCGTTTCCCTAGAGAGATTTCTAAAAAAGAGGCAGCTAAAGCAGCTCATATGAAGCGTATGACTAATAGAAATTGCATAGAGCTCATTAAAAACATGGACCATGTTACTATGGGTTCTACGATAGAAAAAGTACAAGAAGTTGCTTATAAAAACATGATGTTTAATTATTTGGGAATAGGGCTCGGAAGCATTGGGCTTTTAGGACTTGCTCTTTCTGTTATACCAGGAGCTGCGTTTGTTACTTTATCTACTATTTTAGGCTTAATTCCCACAGTAGCTTTTTCTGCACTCGGAGCATATGATTTATACCAGTCATTGCAAAATAATAAAGAAGGACTCTACGATCGCTTGGTTCTTATTGCTACAGGCTGCGTAGGAATCATCACTTCAACTGCTTTATATGTCTTAACAGAACACATCTTAGTCAAGTGTGCTGCCATTCTTTTAGCTGTTATTTGGCTATCACTTCTTTATTACGTCTCTTTACGTTTGGAAAATCAGCCAAAAAGTGCTTAAAAGAAGACTTGTTTTTCTATGGTTAGTTCATGTAAAAAAGTGACTATGTTACAGCAAGCTCTACAAGATTTTCTTTGTTATCTCTCTTCTGAGAAAGGTCTTTCTCAGCACACTCTTCAAGCCTATGCTCGTGATTTAAAGGGATTCTTTCAAGTTTTAAAACAGAGCAATCTACAACAAATTACAGAAGAAGATGTATTAGCATTTGCACATAAACTGCAATTGAAAGGATACGCTAGTAGCTCTATTTGTAGGATGTTAGTTAGCGTAAAGATTTTTTTACGTTTTTTATATAGAGAAGAGCTCGTTAAAAACGAGATTGGTTTATCGATTGATGCGCCTAAAATATGGCAATTAATACCTGAGATTTTGACTTTTACAGAGGTAGAAAAACTCTTATTAGCTCCAGATCTCAACACAGAGATCGGAGCAAGAGATCGAGCAATTCTGCAGGTTATATACGCTTCGGGTTTGCGTGTCTCAGAAATCTGTGGATTAAATATACAAGATTTTTCAGATCATACGATTCGTGTAGTAGGAAAGGGAAAAAAGGAAAGGATCGTTCCTGTTGCTAATTCAGCTGTAGAAGCTGTTGATCACTATTTACTTCATTATCGTCTACCTAATGCAAAAATTGAGGCGTTGTTTATCAATACAAAACAAAAAAGAATCGATCGATTCTCTGTTTGGAAACAGCTAAAAACCTATGCAAAACAAATAGGGATTGCTAAGTCTATTTCACCTCATACGCTACGGCATTCTTTTGCTACTCATTTATTAGAAAATGGGGCTGATTTACGTGTTATCCAAGAGTTACTAGGACATAGTAGTATTGCCACAACAGATCGCTACACACACTTAAGCAATAAGCATATTATAGAAGCTTTTCAAAGTTATCATCCAAGACCTTGAAACTTTCTTTTTGAGAAAATTTGCAAACTTTATCCTCATCAACATGAGCTCATATGAGCAATTTTTTGCTCTAAGCAACTTTTTAAGTTGTCAATTCGTAAAGAGTTTTTGCCAAGGCATTCCAGTTCTGTTCCTTAGTATCGAAATAGAGAGTGGGAATAAATTTTTCCATAACCTGTGCATAAGCATGAAGTCTTTCTTGCCATTTACTAAAATATGTTGTGACTTCTTTTTTAGAACCTAGACTAGAGAGATATTTCTCCCATTCTACATTTCTGTATTTTATTGTAGAAAAGATCCGCTCTTCTATTAAAGAGGAAGAGATTTGAAGAATTACTTGCTGACATTCGAGTTTACTGAGTCTAGTTGCGATCTTTTTTCCTAACTTTAGATCAATCCACCCTTCTGTCAAATAGGTTAGATGAAATCTTTCAATCGATCCTTGTAATAACATGGGATTGTGAGCAAATTTTGACTGGTTCAATCTTTGATCAAATCCTTCCAATACGGATAAGGTAGCATCTAAACTTTCTTCAATAGCAGAAGAAGCAAGGTTTTTCCCATCTCGAAGGTGTTCAAGGCTTCTTTGAGTAAAATGCTCACTAATAAATAGTTTTGTTACTTTTGGATAATGAGTAACAAACAGTTTTTGTAGCGCGTTGAGTAAGCAACTTTTTCCTGCTCCGCTTACCCCTTCAATAATGAAGAACATCTTGACACCATTTACAAAAATTATCTTGAATCAACGAAATTTCTCATAGCTAGAGAGTTTCAAAAGTACAGATCATCTTAAGTTTTTTTACAGTAAAAATTCGCAGTTTTTTAACTATTGCTAATTTTATTCAAGCTGGTTTTGGCTAATTACGCCATGTAAAAATCATTAATTACTCATACCGTGTCAAATTTTAAGATTTTTTTTTGGCGCGATTATGAAGAGGATTTTTTACTGGAATTTTGTTTAGAGAGTTTTTCTTCTAATTTTTTTATATAAAGATAAACTACCGGGGTTAGATACAGAGTAATTACCTGTGAAAAGAATAGACCACCTACTATAACAATTCCTAGAGGCTGACGGGTTTTGGCAACAGCGCCACCTATCCCCATTGCAATAGGAACAGCGCCCATCATTGCGGCAAAAGTTGTCATAAGGATAGGACGAAATCTAGTTAAGCACGCTTCAAAAATAGCTTCATGGGCCGGTTTTTTTAAAAGAGTTTGGTTAGCAAAATCAATTAAAATAATACCATTTTTTAGAACAATCCCAAACAGCATGATCACACCGACAAAAGCATAAAGAGAAAAGCTTTGCTGGAATAAAATGAGGCTTAAGAGTCCTCCCACTGCAGCAGGAGCTAGGGTAGACATTACCGTAACAGGTGAGAAGAAGTTTTCATAGAGAATCCCTAGGATGATATAAACGAGAAAAAAGGTGATTAAAAGTAGAGATTGTAGATTAGCAAAAGAGGCTTTAAACACACTAGCGCTTCCTTGTACAGTTCCTTTAACAGTATTAGGAAGGATTTGTTTTGCGATCGTATGAACTTTATCCAAAGCACTGCTTAGCGCTGTATCAACTACATTAAAGGAAACAGTAGCAGAAGGGGATGCATTAAGATGATTTACCGTTAAGGGGCCTGTGCTCTCTTTTATGTCGGTAATGGCTGTTAAGGGCACCATTTGTCCTGATACAGAACGCAACCATAGTTGGGATAAAGAGCTTGGATCGCGGTAGAACTTCGGAAAGGTTTCCATGATGGCATAGTATTGGTAGCTTGAAGTGTTGATAGGAGAGAGATTGCTTGTGGCATAAGCTAAATTAAGAGCTCGCTCCACTTGTAATGCACTGATCTGATAGAGAGATGCTCTATCGCGTAAAATATGAACTTGACATCTGGGTTGGGTAATATCTAAATCGCTATTTACATGGCTTAAAAAAGGAAGCTCTGCAAGCTTTTTTTGCATGATAGGCGCGTATTTGTAAAGTTCTTCTTCTGATAGACTTTGCATGGTATATTGATAGTCAGATTTACTAGATGTCGTTCCTACTTCCAAGTTAATCAGTGGCTGTGGTTTTAAAAAGACGCTTGTTCCTGGTATTTTACCAACCAAAGAGTACATGTGTGTCAGCAAGGGTTTAAGAGAAAGGCGTTCTTTTAAGGGCTTTAAACGAATATATAAAATTCCTTCATTATCTTGTGGATAACCTTCAACCGATACAACAGAAACGATATTTTCGTCTTGCGACAAGATGTCTGCTAACTGATTACTAGATTCTGAAACAGCAAAAGGAGAAGTACCATCTACTGTTTGTAGGTATCCTTGAATAAGGCCAATATCATCTGGTGGTAAAAAATCTTTAGGAAGTTTGATCATTAAGATGGTTGACAAACAAAGACTTGCTACTCCCATACCTAAAATGATTTTAGGATGCTTTAAAGCCCAATTCAGCGATCTTTCATAGAGAAGAAGCATTCTGTGATGATAAACTGCAAAATTTGTTTCTTGTGTTTTTGCTTTGCGAACTAATTTACTACAAAGAAGAGGAGTTAAAGTCAGAGAAAGAATACCAGAAATAAAGACGGTAATCACAATGGTCATTGCAAATTCATACAATATCCTGCCGATAATTCCTTGCATGAAAATAATAGGGATAAAGACTACACATAAACAAAGAGTCATGGATAAAATAGTAAAAAAAATCTCTTTAGCTCCTTTTAGAGCAGCGTCTGTGGCAGATTCTCCCATTTCAACATGACGTGTGATATTTTCTAATACTACAACGGCATCATCTACTAGATAGCCAACCGCTAGTGTAATACCAAGCAGAGATAAAATATTAAGGGTAAAGCCTAGCTTTAAAATGACAATAAAAGCGCCTAAAATTGATAAAGGAATCACAATCAGAGGAATAAGCGTATCTCTTAGATTTCCTAAGTAGAAGAAGATCACGATAGCAACTAGTGCAATGGCTATCAATAAAGTCATCTGTACTTCATGAACTGATTCAAATATGTATTCCGATTGATCAAAAACCCTTATTAAACGCAAAGAGTTAGGTAATTGGGTGGATAAACTAGGTAGAATTTGATTGACTTTCTGAATAACCGATAGGGTATTAGCGCCCGGTCTTTTGCGAATGGCAAGGCCAACAGCTGGGGCTGTATATCCTTTTTCAAAAAATTGTACGGAAATCTTGTCGTTAAGAACGCTATCTATAGCTTTGCCAATATCGCAAAATCGCACAATGGAGCCATCTTGAGCTTTAATGATAATAGGATCGTAGAGAGCTGCTTTATCTAATTGCCCATCAACATTAAGAGTGAACTCTTGCTTAGGACTAAATAAAGTGCCAACGGGTATTTGTACATTTGCTGTTATAACAGCATTAGCCACATCGTTTAAATCAAGTCCTTTAGCTGCTAGTTTTTGTGGATCAACCCTAAGACGAACTGCTTGGGGAGTTCCATAGATTAATATCTGAGATACTCCTTCTATTGCGCTTAATCTCTGAGAAAGAAGTGTATAGCTGTAATTGTATAACTCTCCTCTAGTTAAAACAGGTGAGGTAACGATAAAAAATAAAAGAGAGGTCGCGGTGGGATTGGTTTTTGTATAAATCGGAGCGTAGGGGAGGTCTTTAGGCAGTTGAGAGCTTGCTGCATTAATAGCTGCTTGTACATCAGTTGCAGCAAGATCTATATTTCGATCTAAATCAAATTGCAGAACAATCGTAGCTTTTCCTGTATAGCTAGTAGAAGAGATCGAAGAGATCGCTTCGATAGTAGTAAATTGCTGTTCTAAGGGAACCACTACATTGTTAGAAATGGTTTCTGGATTTGCTCCAGGATAGCTCACTGTGACTGTAATAGTAGGAAAGTCGATATCAGGTAGGTCGCTGATAGGAAGTTTAAAATAGGATAAAACTCCAAAAAAAGCTATTGTCAGCATAACAAGGATTGTCATTACAGGTCGTTTGATGAATAAAGAGGAGGGATTCACAATGCCTCTTTGTTGTTTAACCACATTTGTATATCGATTTTTTTACCAGGGTAGAGATCGAGAAGTCCTTGTGCAACAACTATATCATTAGTGCTAATTCCTGATTCGATACTGGTGGTTCCATTTTCATAGCGTTGACCAATGATAACTGGCATGGTTTCTACTTCCATATTCTTATTGATGGTATATACGTAATGTCCGTTTTGTCCAACGCCTATTGCTTGAGAAGGTAGGATAAGGGATTCTTTTTCCTCTAGTACAAGCCTTACATCTACAAAATGCCCAGGCCATAGCAAATGGTCGTGATTATCTAATGTTCCTTCTAATAAGATAGCTCCTGTTGCCGTATTAATTTGGTTATCAATGAGTGTTAATTGACCCTCAAAGCAGGTAGTGTGCTCTAAAGTAGGAAAGATGTATAATTTCAAAAAAGATTTTTGAAAGCACTTTTGAATAGTAAACAAATCACTCTCAGGAACAGAAAAATCTACTAAAATGGGATCTATCTGATTAAGCAGGGTAAGCGTAGTGTCTTGATTCGTGTCAATATAATTACCAGGTTTGAATTGTAATTTACCTGTAATTGCATCAATAGGAGAGTGAATATAGCAATACTTTAAATTAATTTTAGCATTTTCTAAATCTGCAACAGACTGTCCTACTACTGCTTTTTGCTCTAGAAAATTGGCCATGTATTGGTCGTAATTTAGCTGAGATATATAATCTTGTTCTGCTAGCTTTGCATATCTTTGTAGCGTATCTTCTGCTAGTTTAAGTTGCGTGAATGCCTGAAAATACTCTGCTTTTACTTTGTCTAATGAAGCTTGATAGGGTCTTGGGTCAATAACAAGCAATAAATCTCCTTTCTGTACAAACTGTCCTTCCATAAAATATTGCCCAATCAGAATACCAGAAACTTGAGCATGAACCTGAATACTAGATTTAGCGGTAATGGTTCCTACATAATCTTTATATACTTGCACGGTTTGTTTCAAAGCACGTGTTGCAACTACTTCATGTGGCTTAATCGCTTCAGGCTTTTTTTGACAGCTATATAACAAAGAGCAAAAAAGAAGAAGTTTTATCCAGTTCATTCGAAAAGATCTCCTAAAGAATAGATGGTGCTTGGAGAAATCAAGCCTGTGGCATAGCTTAAGTCGGCTAAAGCAAGATACCAATTTTGCATAGCTTGTGCTTTTTGAGCTCTTGCATCGACAAGAGATGTTTGAGCGGATATAAGGTCAAGAATGGTCTGAGTACCTTGTTGATACCCACTTAAAGCAACCGCGTACTGTTCTTCTGCAGCAGATAAGAATTCTGCAGCCCAATTGAGTGTTTCAAAGACAGTGTGAATATTAGAATGAGCAACAGTAATTTCCTTCATAGCATTTAATTGCAGACTTTTAAGCGTTTCTTCTGCGACTACTACATTAGATTCAGCTTGTTTAATCGCATTACGGTAGTAAAAACCAGAAAAAATAGGCATACTTACGTTAAATGTACTAACAAAATTATATTTATCATGAGTGACATTGCCATTAAAAGAAAAGTAGGTTTTACCTATTTCAAACTGATAATTTAATTGAGGTAAAACTTGTCGTTTAGTCATTTTGACCATTTGTTCTTGAGAGCGAAGAGCGCTTTCAGCAGACAATAGATCAGCTCTATTTTGTATGCCAATACTGATTAAGGTTTCTAGAGGCAATATAAGGTCATTTTTAGGTAATTCTTGAGGTAGTTCTTGTGTTTGTAGAGGCATGTAAGAAGGAAGGCCTATAACATTTAGCAAAGTTGCAAAAGCCAATTCAAGCTCTTGCTTTTGTGCAGCCCAGTTTGTTTTTTGAGAAAGTAATTGTGTCTTTGCTTGTAGAAAGTCAGATAAAGGACGTACACCTAAATGAAGGCCTTGTTCTGTAGCATCTAAAGTAAGCTCTGCATTAAGCACGTTTGCCATATTTGCTTGCAGTAATTCTTTTTGATATAAATAGCTATAAAAATCTGTAATCACGTTTTTTAATAAAGATTGAATGCTATCAGTATATTGAAATTGTGCTTGCTCTAATGAATAACGAGCTGCTTCTGCATTTGCTTTCTGGGTGCCGAAATCGAATAATAAATAGGATAAAGAGAGCATAGGGCCCCAAGTATCAAAGTAAATATCAATAACACCTTTTCCTGATTTAGGAGCACCGGAAGTTTGTGTTGCTCCAAAAATGGACTGAGGAGTTATTACGGAAGTTGCCTCAATTCTCGGTTGTCTTGTGCGTATGGTTTGAAAAGAACCGGTTATATTAGGGAAAAAAACGCTTTGTTTTTGACCATAATCTGCTGCAGCAACAAGTGCTTTTGCCCAGCTAGATCTTGTTTGAGGATTGTTCTTTAAAGCGATGACGATTAGTTCAGCAAGTCCATAAGGTTCTTTTTTTTCTAAAAGCTCAGCGGGATACTGCTCTAAGATACAAGGATTGACTTCACGACAAGGGGGTGTAAAGCAGGCATAGCTGTATGGATCTATTACAGCGCGGTTAAAGTAACAACCCGTGCATGCGCATAACACAAAAATGGCTTGTAGCAATATTTGCCAACTCATAACTGATAAAAATAGAGAATAAAATCTCTTATGCTTTTATTCGCAGTATAGTTACTTTAGCTTTTTGGTCAAAATTTCATTTACCAACTTGATATTGCTATAACAAGATAAGCTAAGATGCAATCGCTGTGTGGTTGTAAGTTTCTGGATTGCTAAAGCCAGCTTATTGTACAATGCATGCATTGGCAATAGGTAAGGTTGAGGTACTTAAAATATGGCAATTGCAAAATACTTAGACCCAAAAAACGATATTGCTTTTTAAAAAGATCCTCGGCACAGAAAAAAACAAAGACATCCTGCTGCATTTCTTAAATGATATCCTCGGTTTTTCTGAAGATCAAAGCATTGTAGATATGGGGTTCTTATCCTCCATTCTAGACCCTAAAATCGCTGTCAAAAAACAGAGCATTGTCGATGTTTTATGCAAAGACAAAAAAGGAATCAAATACATCATCGAAATGCAAATGACAAAATCCAGAGGATTTGAAAAGCGCGC
>JABASH010004973.1:0-12924 GCA_019776445.1 Tomocerus maximus | reverse complement strand
ACATATACCGACATAGTTTTTAGTACATTATATTAGAACAACCTTTAGGGCAAATGAATACTTGGAGACCCAGTCTGCTACAATATTCTAGGTGCAGGAGTAAGTTTTATCCTTTTATGATTATTTTGATACTCATCCGGGCGGGTTAAGGGTATGGCTTATGACTGTACAGAAACTGTTTTTCCGAAACTGATTGAGGGGGATTTGGTGTTAAATAACACTCTGGTGTACTTGTTATATTTATTCGAATAATTTTACATGGAGTATTGGAACTTTCGTGTTAGTGAGCCAGTACAAATTCCGCAACAAGGGTAGTTAATCACCGGATAGAGTTTGCTATCCATTACCTAGCTATTATAATAGTTATATGAATGCATAATTGCTATTGGAGAATTCCATGTTAGGACGTATATCGTTCTCTTATTCTTCTCTGTTATTAAGCGAACAGAGGAGACCGCATGGCAATCATCCTAAGAATTGAAATGTGATGACTAATCTTAAGGAGTGAGATGTAGAAATCATCAGATGAAAGACACTCAGCGGGTCGGGAGCAGAATCGATTAATTTTCTAAAGAGCACAGATAGCAAAACAACAACTATAGAGAGATAATAATATAGTAACTATATGCTATAAAGTAAAACTCCAGTCCAGTCCAAGCAATCAACTTATTTTTACATTAAGTTTTTTACCAACTCAAATTAAACGCATAACCCCAGCTTAACGAACACATTATATCACACACTTTATTTTGTCCTACATGATGTAACAAATGCTCTGTATGTGTCATGTAAGCATAGGATACATTCATCATGATTCACCTCTGGTAATTAATACTTTATAGTCTCTAAAGTTAAAGATACTGCATATTAAAGGAATACAAAAGTATGTATTCACTATACATACGTACTCAATATGTTGAAGCAATCAAAGTCATATTTATATACTCCACTCCACCACATACATGATCTATCTATAAATTGTATCATCAAATGTGTACTGCAAAAATGTACGGATTTTCTAAGATGATGTTTCAATGTTATATCTTCTATGTTATACCATTTTTAAAAATCCACATGCAGATGAAATAGTTTTCAATATTTTGAAATTTATTGGCCATTATGCAGCCAACACTTGGCATATTACCTATTGTGTATTTAGAGACATGAATACATAATTAATAGTATTGCTGTAGTACTTGTTTAGTTGACGTATTTAGGTCAATATTTAACAGCCTCCTCATCTTTGGTCATAATATCTGTCTGCGTTTGTACAATGCAATCTCTGATGTAAGTGCTAGCCTCTAGCATAGCAGGAAATTCACTTCTCGCAAATGGTTATTCCCAAATGATGAATATTTACACTTAATAATAATAAAGTGCCTACTACCACATATTATGTATACAATTGAATGAGTCAACCGAGTGGTATGTGTGTGTATCTGTCTTAAAGTACATATCTAGTTAAAATGATAGAGCTAGGTCTATAGGTACGTATAGAAATCATAGAGTTTTATAATGGAGATTGCTACTTATTACGTAACACGGACGTAAGTAAAGTGGCAAAGATGTATTTGTACCTATGTGAAGTAGAGTGGCATTTAAAAATGGTTTGAAACGGAGGAGAAAATTGGCATTTCCGTTCCACAGCAAGAGTCAAACTGAAGAAAGAATGAGAGAAACAAGACAAGAGGCAGTTGAATGAATTCATTTGATTTGATTCGTTTAATTTCTTTTGGTTAGCTAAGATTTCTACCGGGGACCGCCTATTGATATAATTTCGGTGCAAGAGATTTTCTACAGTTGAACAAATGCACCGCTAGCTACTCTTCTATACCCCACCATCCATATCAGACGAAACCAGACGAACCACAATCACAATCGCCAAGGCATAGCCAACGAAGCAAAGGAAACCAATTGCACTTTTTATTCGTAATAGAGAGAGATAGGATACCACCTCCTTGCAATTACAATTAGTTCTTTCAACCACAACAAAATAACAGCGCAGTCAGGATATGAAAAGATAGGAATGAATCGAACGGATTGTGGTCTTCTATTGTGAACATACTGTCGTTTCATTTACTCAATTTAAACAAAACAAGACACAGATCTTTAAAATACTTACTTTCTGTGTGTGATCTCGGATGAAATGAGTTATCTTTGGAACTTCTACTCCTCATTTCGAGTTCCTTTACATCACATTCCTTTTTTACATGAGGCAGACCAGATTCCAAGGGAGACAATAATTATTATTTTTAACCTGAGAATTTCCTGTTCTTTGACTTGACTCTGTTCAACTACCAAAAAGAGTGACCTCCTAAGGCTCTCCAACTACACAATCATCCTCAGACAGAAAAGAGACAACACAAGGCACAATCAGTTCCTATTTTCTTCAGTAGCCAGCAAATAGTACAGACTTATTATTTTATTCATCCACTACCATCTCATATGGGAAATAGTACAAATAACCACCTAACTAATTTTATTCCATTATCTTCCTATACGTTTCTAACTGTAACCATTTCTTTTGATGTCCCAGCAAATAATGCATTCAATTCTACATCTTACATTGTAAGATCCCTCTACACAAAACTAATGGACTGAAATTCATTATTTTATGCCTGATTCTTGCACAGTAAGCAGCAATGGCAATAGTAGAAACGAATTACAGAAGAGATGAATAGATTTATCACGGTGAAGAGACATGTGTGTAGTAGTCAGCACTAACACAAATCCAAAACAAGACAGATACAATAATATGAAATTCCTTATGGTTTATGTGATGTGATTCTCAATCCAATTCCATCATAAATTCTCCTAAAGTAATGGAAAGAGCAAAGAAAGTAATAAGCATTAGCTTGCGAGAATGTTTCTGTCTATGTACTGAGGTATGTGCATTCTTTTATTATGAATGTTCTTATTATTATCACCTCTGTTCCCTGCAGTTTAGTACAGTTGAGTCCATTCCATTTCACTCTGGGATATCATCGGGAATCTCTTCGGACCCCCAACTATTTTTCCAGATGTTCTATTTCGGGTATCCTTTGATAGCTTCAACTTTTCTCTACGCAAGGACTATCTAAGTCTCTATAGTCGTTACACATTACAAAATCACATCCATGTGTTTCTATATAGTTTGTAGAGTTATCCCCACCCCAATACACATTAAACCACTCACACAATTATGAAAACTCGACTAGTGTGTACTATATCGTCAATTGACATAATATTCTCTAAAAGTTCGTAACACTCGTTCGTAAGTAACTCTGACATGCGTATTTGTTTTATTTTTAAAGTTATATCTGTAGCTAACTGAAAGGAAGTTACTCTGAGTAGTAAATGTAATTGACAGACAGCGCAATTTCAAATCTCGTATTTTACGGGCTAAATGTACATTTATGACTGAAGGGATATAATAATCAACCCTTTTGACTCGGGGTTAATCTTATTAGCTACTTCACCACCCTGACTGTTTACGATGGTGGCGTTGCTAGTTACAAGTTGGGGTACGAAGTTATAGTTTAATCGTTTAGACTTAGACTAAAAGATAAATCTGTAGGAAAAGTTAGTAAAGAAGCAAATAGTAATATTATAGGTACTCTTGTGTTTTCTATTTCCTCAGTTCCTCTCTAGAGCATACTAATTATTTGGAGTCGTATAGGTATACTTATACATACTAGCTCTAATTTTGATCATGCTTAATTATAAACTTTATAAGCATATGTTTGTAAGAATTTATAAACTCGTACCACATACCATCCTCTAAATAATAACCATTTCAATGACATATACACAGTTGTAACATACATTCGAATGTCAGCCAGTAAAACAGTTAAGTGCGTTTTACGTAAGGTTGTCTGATTATGTGATTATCAAAGAGTATTAAACACCTTATGACTAGACCGATTGCACTTTTCTGTTGTGCTGATGCATCTGCATACATTCCAAAAATAAATACTAAAGCGAAATAATGCGATAAGCATACTTGAGACGAGACTAAAACAAATCTATTTTCAAAGGGTACAATAATTGATAAACCTCTTTCCAAAACTGTAAATTGCCTTTTGCTTACCACCACAGATAACATTGAAGAATAGAAATACAGACATGATTTGTGTTGTGCGTTGTCGGTACCATAAAAAGTTTAGAGCTTCTTTGGATTGATATGAAACCATATTATATCACTCGAATCATTATCAAACTCTTTTAATACACTCATAATTTAACATCCATACGTCCATATATTCAAGTTGCATGAATTCTCTAGTTCAGATCAGAGTTCAGCTTTATTCAAGTGACCAAATAGGAAATCACACGAATCGGTGATAGTTAGAATTAACTATACAAACGCCCTTCACCAATGTCACAATCTAATGCATCTGCAAACTTTGTTCATGACTATTTAGACAGATAGTGTACAGATTATGATTAGCTAGTAAATAATGTCAGGCTTCTTTATAACCTAAAACTAATTAATGATATTCCTCTCAAAACACATTAGTTTTTTATTTGTTGATTCTATGAACTGTAGACGAGTTCACTGAGTTTTGACTTTTATAATGCATTAGCACTGATCTTACTTTTGAGGATTCTTACTATAACTCAAGTCCTAAGTAGTTCCTAAAAGCAAGATGTTTTACAAGTTATTGTATTAAGAAAGTAGTTTAATGATGGACATGGCATGTACTAATGACAAGGTAAACTAATTTACTGGTAGTCAGTATTGACTGAAGTCGATCATTCATTTTGTATCGTAAGAAATGAACAATGCACATATACAGTTGTAAAAATGAGAAATTGGATCCTAGGATCAAGTAGATAGGTGTATGAATATTAATACAACTGTACCTACTTGCGCATATTACAATGCACAGATAGATTACATCAGAACATTTTCTTGTCCCCATGATCCAAATTGTCAAGCAGTTTAAGCTGATGCTAATAAATCCAAGTAGATATGAAGAGAGCATTATTGTCATGGCTTACAGATTGCAGACTGACATTTGATAACTTCTATGTTGGATTGAAGTGGTTCGATCTGTAGACAAGTACAAGTTTAAATGTTTTAATAATCCATCCTGCAAAAACATGATATGTTACACTTGAGAATTAGACAGGACATGGTTCTTGCAATTGAAATTAGTTTACGAAGACAATAAAAAGCTACTGGATCAACAGATTATTTATGTAGTTAGTCAGACATTCCTGGCGACTAAAAAGTTTCCTGCTAACCATACACGAAGCAAAGAGAGAGAGAGTAATCGAATGAGTGAGCAGTGGAGCGTAGTTAATTGTATTTTATTAATGCAGTGTGAATTATAATATATCTCTTGGATCTAAGTAATAAAAGCAGTCAAAGTAGTTTCTCGGTTTAGTCACCTTTCCATGTGTTTGAGAATTATATAAAAGTTGTTAGTTTCTGTATCCCAAGAATGGAGTTTAGTTATTGTTCGCGTTGGTAGTTAGTTAGTTATGGAGGCATGTAGTGTAAAATGTAATGTAGCAGAGGGATTTAATTTACGATTTATATAAAATGATATTACATAGCGATATTTTCATATAACAGGTAATGGAAAGCATTGGAGTAAGTAATAATACTAAAGGATATGCAGATTATTATGTGCACAGCCCAGTGGACGTATTTGTAAACTACATTAGCGAGAATGAGTGTATATGCAGTGTTATTTTATAATAGGATCATGGAAGCAAGGAGAGCAGATTGAGTATGAAAAGTAAGGTGTGTGTAAAATAAAAAGTTAGAGCTAATGCATGAATTTATGACAAGGTGGTGTGAATTTTGAGGCTGACACGGTAGGTTTGATGGCTCTCCTGCTGGGCAACGGATGAAATATGAGCAAGTTGCGAATTCCAATTGTGAAGAGTTGGTGAAAAGAATGAGGGATTTGCTCAGAGTTCCATAATACAGATAACAAACAAGTAGGCACAACAAACATCGTCCAGAGCATTAGCGTATAAGGTAGTGCCTAGTTCGTGGAGCGACTGAACTGCGAAGGTGCGAGGGAGACCATGTTGAAACTGGAGGGTAGGCCATTTTATTCCTGATTTGATGGAAAGGTAAGCACGGCCTCCTGGAGCTATCAGAATAATTGCTATCTCCTTCACTATAAAAGACAATTTTTTATCCACGACAAAAACTGGTGATAGCCAGGCCAGAGAACTGAGCCAGGTGTGAAAAGGTGGTGTGGAAAAAATGGAAGAGAACGCCCCTTCCACTTCACCTTCTCTCAGACCAATCTTCACTTGATCCATGCCTATGCTCACTATTTATGCCCAACTCCATCCAACTCACTACTCAATGTTACAAATGTTACAATCTTCACTCACTCACTGCATTGCACCAAATCATTATATCTAACTAGAACAGAATCTCTCTCTACTAGGTCGTATACCTATGTAAAGGTACAACTATTATGGGGATTGGGGAGACTAGAAAACGAGTGCATGTTTTTATTCCTATATATTTCTCTTTTCTTCTGCCAGTGATAAATTAAGTTCTTCCACGCGATGCGAGGACTAGCGCACATTATTAGACAGCCAACTTATGCACTAGTCTTTCTATAGACTCTTTATAGACTATTTATCACCACTTTTCGTTTCCCAGAATTTCTCCCTCTCGATTCATGCACCTATACAGCAATTCTCACATAATATTAATTCTCTATTGTGTTACGCTCTCAAGGTGTATGTCCGTAAACCATAAATTTAATCTCTTTCGTCTTTATTAGACATAATATTATAAGCACAACACTCTTGAGGCAAATCATACCCTTCCTTATATGCAATATTTCTGGCTTGTAAACAACTTGTATGAATATGAACATGCGATACTCTATTTTATATAAGCATGTAGTCTTTGGTTCCTAAAAGTAAATTATTACCTTCCAGGAAAAAACGAAACTCTCAGATCGACTAAAAGACTAGAGACGTGGACGAGATCAGCTAAGCAAGAGCCAGACCAACCAAGATGGGGCAAGTCTAGTCTCTTACTCCACGTGGAATGAAAACTTTATTTATTTATTCAAGGCAGGTAGTAATTTCTATGACTTTTGTGTGGGTTTTCTTTAATTTCATTTTCTTACCTTTTCACTTCTTCTCACACATTACATAACAAACCTAATTCAATTTAAGAGCTGACACTGCACTCCTTACAACCGATTTAATTCCCTCTCGAGCAATTCTGCTCTAACCACCAGATTTACTTAGTCACATAAACAAACAAACATATTACACTACGTTTTCCCTCTATGGACTAATAAATGTGCACACAAAGGTGAAAGAGATGATAATAAATTCATTTTTCCCTTCTTATAAATTATAGTTACTACTCCCATCTCCGCCTTTTGTGGGTTTATTGCTTTATGGGCAGTTTTATTGTTTTACTGACATTTTAATGATTATTTAACTCGAAACATCCTCTATTACTCTTTGGCCATCTTGCAAACCTCAATTTAGATTTTCAGACACAAAGCCAACCACATGAGAGCATCTGCTTTCATAATTTGTTTGCAACAACAGTTTGGAATTTCGCATACCATACTGACAATAAACTTATTATTTCTAAAACTAGATGCTTTCCAAAATGAAATCTTTGTACTTTTAATGAGCTAATTATGTAAGTGAATTAAAAGTCCCGAAGGGATTCAAGATATTATATACAGCTAAAAAGTTGCAATACCAAATTTACGCTCTGAGCATCCAACATTCTTAATTTTCATTTGCTTGCAATTTTTGTAATTCAATTTTTTAGACTGAATCTGTACACTTTGTTAGCGAAAAGTCAAAAATGATCTAATAATCTCTCCAAATCGTAAGTTGGTAAGTCAATAGAAATTTTCACCGGAAAGAGAATTGTCAGGAAGAGTGAGATTGTTGTCAGCTGAATTGTGCTTAATATTTCGTTTCTATTGGTGGGATTATTGTAAATGTGCAGCAAGTATAATGAATGATTGATTGATGTACTGTACCATTAGTTAGTAAATTGAAAACACTAATGCCAATCATAGAGGAATGATTATGAAGAAAGGAGCACAATTGAAATAAAGCATCTATCTTTAGATCGTAAGCACTCACTGGACTTTCCATTAATCCAAGAGACAAGACAGAAAAAATCTGATTGACGATAGAAAACCCATAATATGTCAGTGTATCTGTAGATGAGGCAAGAACAACAGTAAGACACCAAGAGACTTTTAGACGAGACTAGCTAAGATCAAAGTATCAAGTGTGTTCATTTGATACAAGTCGGAAAAGCAATTCAAACTTTGTAATCTTGACAAGTAAGCATTTGCGGATGATTAATTTAACTCGTGTGCTAGGAAAACAGACACACGAACGAAGCATTGAACAGATATTTACGAGGATTACTGTACTGAACTTTTCCTACACCTTTAACTTGTTAATGTACTACGTATGTAATAGTTAATGGTAGACTAAGATCTTATCTGAAAGTTCATACCTTCGTAGTGTGCTCACAAAAAATATGTATGGGTAAAAGAATACTCTTGTGTTCAACTTTTTGACTTCTCTGTGACTAATAGTGAGTAGGATCGGCTTATCTATTAAATATGAGTATGAATGATAAAATAGCAAGGAATGGGTATACCTACTCATACTTCATAAGGAATCTTTTTAATAAGTATTCTTTGATTGTTCATCTCAAGCAAAGACAACAGAAGGCATTTAATAGCATATTCTCCAGCCGCTTTTACGTGTGTGTGTATAGTGCCATCATAACATTACATACCTGAAATGGCATAGCTTAGCATGGGATGACATTATAAATATAAGATCCTATGGCTATGCACACACAGTTGCACTGTGGAAAATACATTAAAGATGATGATTATTACTGTTCACAAAATCCAGCTGGGATGACTAGCATGACACTGACTTCGCTTCGAGATTCCTTATTCCTTCATCTGATAACGATGGGTGCGCCTTCCCTCTCCTCAATCTTCGACAAACCTATAATATTGTCATAATGCACAATTGCGTAGATATCCATACAGCTTATAGTAATAGTTCTATGTACATTAATATTTAAAGTATCTATACACATGCACATTTATGCGGAAGATAAATGCAGGATGATTCGATTGGATTCGACTCAGTCTTATATCTGAGATATGCATTTTATCACAATATTATTGTGTTCATAATCATATTGACTTCAAGTCCAACACATTACGTATATATTCAAATTTTAATGCTCTATACTTTGCTTTGTGTGCACACATTTATGGGTAATACCGATAATGCAGAGAAATGAGTGCATATTCTGTTTTCAAATCTTCTAGTCATAAAATGTAATAATAAAGGTGGTCTACAACATTTCATTTTATTACTACATTTTCAGGTGTAGAAGAGAACAACGCATCTGAACCGTGTCATCAAGGTTTTATTATATGTCTATTACATGGTTTTATTATATATGGCTATTCATTGCAATATACTTAGCTACAAAAACGGTATAAAAATTACTCCTTCAAGTGAACTCCAAATCTAATGACGATCTACTAGTGACAATGGCAAGTACACTTGAAACGAATTGAATGAATGCCATAAATATCGTCTCGAGTCACTTATGTATTGCTATTTTCTGTATGCATCTGAAGATATTAACTTTAAACTTGAATGGAAGAAGGTGCAATTTATTTTATTTATCGCCCGTGATTGAATAGAGTAAAGACCACATTTGTTATTCAGAGTTGTTTACAGCTCTGTATGTGATACTATATCTGTCTGTCCGTCCGTCCTGAAATTGTATGCAAGGTTAACTTTCGAACGGACTAAGTTAAAACTTTCAAACTTTCTGTGTCATCTAGAGGTCAATATAGGACCACTGATTTCTTAAATGGGCAAAATCGAACCTACCGCCTGACTGGGGAGGGGTTGAAAAACTAATAATCAGTTTAATTTCAGTTCTTTTCGTAGAAAATCGTGCGATAGCTCATTCGAAAGCTAACAGATCGAGAAACACAATCGAATAGGTCAATGGAAGGTATTTTGTCTGTGTCAAAAGATATTGGCACATTTGAAATAACAGTACATAAACAGCTCTGTTTTACATCTGTTTTACAATGGTTTATTTAGATTGAACTGCTTATAAAAATGATAGACAATAACAAATGCTGATTGTATCAGAACAGAACCGAATCCATTATGCAGAAGATAATAGATTTGTGCCATTAAAGTTAGTCTCCTTTGTGTTTTGATTGTAAGACCGAAGAAAGGAGTTGCAAGAGTCAAATATGTTAACTTTGTGAGCATTTATTTTCCCATGAGAATTTACATGTACACTGCGGACTTGACAATAATAGTATTATTATAGAGCTGTGCAAATGCATAACAAAGTTCCTACTCTCGGTATGTCTGTATTACAAAGTCATTGTTGTATACTAGATGTTTGTAGTTTGTAAGATTACTGTTTGTCTACTACTGTGTTTGCTGTCAATGTCTTGTCTGAGTTGTCTGTTCAGTTGGGATTGTATTATGAAGTAAGTATTGTAGTGCCTATCGCATTGTGCTTTGGCACTTTGTTTTCGTCTCTGTAGCGGATAAAATAGATTACGAGAAAGAGGAAGATGAGAAAATGATTTGATATGAGAGCATAGGGTTTAAATGGCAAATCTTAAGTACGGAGCGTAGTAAATAGTAAATTGCTATCCCGCACTGTTCTGTATAGAAAATGACAAACAGTAGTAGAACAGAAAAGACAGAACAGAGTGAAGGCATTGTACTGAGTGTTTGAACTCTACCCGAGACAGACTCTGGCGAAGAGACAAGACAATGCACAACTATTTACTGTAAGTAATGTATTTATTGCATTGGTGATATATGTCTCGGAATGGGATTATCTTGTAAACTCGAGTGAGTGTAATATTTACAATCCAATGTAATCGTAATGGCGATGTTCGCTACTCTTGAGGCTTATGCACTCCGGCTATTCACCAGATTACATTACCGTTCTCTAATGGAAGCAACGAAATTAAATGAAGGATGCGACCACTTTAATAATAGAGCGAATTAAG
The DNA here is from genome assembly GCA_019776445.1 of Tomocerus maximus. Lineage (NCBI taxonomy): Eukaryota > Metazoa > Arthropoda > Collembola > Entomobryomorpha > Tomoceridae > Tomocerus > Tomocerus maximus. Next base: position 1,876 of record JABASH010004973.1, on the reverse strand, counting down.
TTGAAATAAACGACTAATGGACAGCACTCATGATCTCACACTAACATTATTATATCCCACTGAGTTCTATGACCATTAACAGCACAGCAAGAACGATTTCTATTACTTATTATTACCATTAGTGACTACTATCTCATTATCTGTAAACACTACGTCCCTACTTTACTTTAGCTCAGCCCTAAACCATATACTTTTGTCTGCTCCAATCTGCAAATTATAAATATATATATACATATGAGCAAAGTATGTCTATCTGCCTCTTTTCGATAATATAAAGCAAAAGCAACCTATTCTATAGGTACCTTTATTCTTCATTCGTATTATTTGTAAATGGATGCACTTATTGTACATTGTGGTTATTCTTCTTTAAGACTTTTGAATCAAGACTGAGACTATTCGTTGTTTGCATTTACCATGTGACGTGTGATGATTTGTTCACGTAAATAATTGTATAAGTGGACGATATGCCAGTAATCTTACAATGTTTTGTCATTTGTAAGTTAATTTGATTTTCTTTGGTTTTCGTATAGTACAGCCACTTTTTTCACAAACTTTCTCCATATCCTTTTATATACATTCACATTTGGATAATAGCCCTTTGTGGTCACTATGTAGTAATTTCAAAACTAAATTACATCTTTGCAAAACCACTACTTTTTAAGCATTATCCAATGCAAATCCAAAAGTAGTGTTTATAAAAACCTACTATTCTAAAGTGCTTAAAGTTGAATTTTATCATTCCGTCTTCTACTTATTGTAAGAACGACTTTTCAACAACTCCGGTATTTTATCCTATACCAACAACCTCCAAGATCATTTCTTGCAAATAGAATAGGATTTAGAATGATGAAATGGGGAATTGGGGAATGCAGAAAAATAAAATTCTATTAGACATAGTCCTAAAATTGTAATTGTACATTCTTGTCCCTATATAATTATTGTGGAAATTAGTTACCGTGAAAGTGGTCAAAAAATCAGTGGTCAGTATTTTCACCTTCACCTACCATAAGCATTGGATGATTTGATATCATGAAGGTAAAGGAAATAAAATGGGAATCCAGCACAATCTGAATTGTAAAATACTAAAAACCCAAGAACTGATGATTGTAAACCCAGGCGTTGTCTTTGTCTCCTAATCGCACAGATGGTCTAAGTGAGTGAGTGAGTAAGTTTCCAAGTGGTTGGAAACAGTTTCCAAGATTGGAAATAGTTTCCATCTGATTGGAAATAGTTTCCATCTGATTGAAAATAGTTTCCAAGATATTGGAAATAGTTTCCAAGTAATTGGAAATAGTTTCCAAGTAATTGGAAATAGTTTCCAAGTAATTGGAAATAGTTTCCAATAAATTGGAAATAGTTTCCAAGATTGGAAATAGTTTCCAAGATTGGAAATAGTTTCCAAGATATTGGAAATAGTTTCCAAGATTGGAAATAGTTTCCAAGATTAGAAATAGTTTCCAAGAGATTGGACACAAACCAAACCACGAGACCCATCACGTGGTTTGGTAACCCTGTCTCTTAATTTAAGGTAAGATATGCGGATATCATGTTAATCATGTACCGATGTACGTGAACGTGGAATACACGAGTTAGAGTTATTTGGGCCACAATACAAGTAGTCATGAGAGTGAATTTTGACTCGTTAATAATCAGTTTTGTGAAAAACAAAGGCTCTTGTATGGCATATGGGTTAAAAGAATACTACAATGCAATATTTGCATAAACTTAGAAATAATGCCAATGCATCGTCGTGTTTTATACTTTTTGCTTGTTTACTTCCACTGAATAGGCATTTTAACTTTCCCGCTCTCGCTTTGCTCGTAAACCAAGAATGCTCTTGGTAAATGCTTCAACGGTGCAGTTTATAAATCCCGAT
>JABASH010004972.1:0-12930 GCA_019776445.1 Tomocerus maximus | reverse complement strand
GGTACATCTTTCAATTTTATCTGGCAGTATTTGCAGCATAATTACTGAGCTATGTCGGAAAATAGTTTTTTTATCAAGGTTTCTGCATAAGACTAAAATGTGATGTGAATAAATGCTATACTCACTTGTAAAATGTGAAATTGAAATAACTTCTGTATAGATAGCAATTTATGGGTAGAGAAGTGAATTTCTGGGATGTTCTGTCTGGTTATGTGCACATAACATTCGTAGCATCGAATTGAGAATTAAATTAAGATAGTTTGATATGTCCTGTGCTTTTCTAAAGTTCAAACTCAAGAAAAGTGCCGTCGTCTCGTGTCTTTTACTAGTCTGGGAAAGCAGCAAGTAAGAATAAATGCGACCGAATCCGATTTTTTCATCATTATTCGTGTTCACTGACTGACGAGTCAAAGTCTGGTTCTTGTGCTTCTTTAAAGATAGTTAACATTCAGTCACACTCATCCAATAGCAATTCTCAATTCACTGCGCTATTCGAGTTTCACTTTGGTGTTGTCTATTCGGTTCTACCCGTACTTACAACCTTTTACCAAGTTCACTTCATTTCTGCTCTGAGTCGATCTTTAGAATCTTGGCTTGCTTAGCTCAAAATCTTGCAATCCGTTCTTGTGTAAAACTGTCGTATTGTGCTCATGGGTCTCATTTACATAGCACATATACATAGTCCATATACTTCTATATTGCTATTTCTTATATCTTATCCGTTAGCTTTCTCGGCTTCCTGTGCTGTAACCTTATCCGGGATTTCAAACTTACTAACTTGGCTAACGATAAGATAGTGTAATTTTATGTTTAACAGAACCTCACTGCATTTTCTTTGTCTATACACCAATTGTACATAGGAAACTACACAACACCGCACCATCATATCATGTACTACTGTACACAGCAATTAAATTCGTAGGTTGATTGAGTAAGAGTTGATTTCTTGATTGATGGAAATGCAAATGACACTTTCTAAAATTTCCTTGTGCCTACATAGTTAGGTACTACATACACGTAACGTTGATTCTAACATAGCTAAGCCTTTTATGTCTCATGTGGCATTTTATGCGCAATTATATGCAACTAGGTTATTGTAGCGTAATAAAGACCAAAAATATTCTACGTATATTTAGATAGAGGTGCACTCGAGGTGATGCAACTACTATTGTCATTATTTTAGAGAATTTATTCACGTAATTTATCCTTGATAATAAGTTTCCTTTTTTCCTAGTAAACTGTCGGTCTGAGTATTCTGTGTGTTTAATTGTAGGTCTATTTCTGAATGTGTGGTTGGATTAACTTGGGCTGTAGATATTTTTGTGCTATTTGTTAATTGAGCAGGTTATAATTAACCTGCAGTCAATATTCAGCTTAGAATGCTCTAAAAGTAAACATGTGATCACGATCTTACGAGTAAACACGAGCATAGAAAAAATTCCACTACAATTGTCGATTTTCAATGCACAATAAATACAGTTCGACAGATGTTCCATGACTATAACTATCTATTCTCTGTTCACTACTGACAGGACAATAGACTATGCCAACTGTAATATGAACCTGCAAATCTTTTTACTTCACATCATACCGTTCGCGTTCTATTAAAGCTCGCCGTTGGAATCGTTCTGCCTATTTTGAGTTCCTATACACATACATACATTTTGATAAGCGTGTTGATGAGATAATTTTTGGGTCTTAAGAGTAACCATGCAGAAAATCGTTTACTTATCATTTATCAACAGATGAAAAGTCATGCTAATGAAGCATAACATCCTAGCGCGTGTAAAGATACAGACTTCTGTTAAGTAATTTTCGTAAAAATCTAAATGTCTTACTTGCTTAAAAGTTAATAAAGTTGTAATAAATGATAAGCATTCTGTTTCAAATTCTATTTGACTGAATATCTCAACAATAGAAATAGTAAGGTCTAAGGAATTTATTATTTAGGAAGACAGTACGATCTTCACTGTAAAATGGCAGAACTGTATGATCGAAAGAGTTGAATGAAAGAATTCCAAGTGAAATAGAATAGTAAGAATAATTCTCACGAAGAATTCAATGGGCACACGTGGAGACGAATTAAAGCATATCATAACACACAATGAAAGGATCTTGATTTAAAAAAATGTTTTCTATGGAGTTGAGTCACAGTAAAGGTAGGAAATAGGTAGGAATTTTACTCTACTCGTCTATCTTGATGTGCAGTGCAATAAAGACACCAGATGCGAAACATAAATCACGTTTTTAGTTGATAACTTAACTTTGCTGACTGACTGGACTGCATTTACGTAGGTACTTCACCTTATAGCTTACCCGTTTATTTACAGAGTATCTACCTGCTGTGTTCTACAGAATTTTTTTCCTTTCCTCAATTACTATGTTAATACTGACAAACAGAACCCTTAGCCAAGTTGAAGTGTTACATTATCTTCAAACTGCAATTTAAATTCAAACTGTATATCTAATAATCTCTTCATATTTATACATCTCTGCATTATAGCCAGATGGCTTCTTCTGATCTGTGTCCCTCTGCATTGCATCTATAGTAATCCTATCTTAGCTAAGCTCCTGCTCTGCTGTATGTACCTGTCGGTGCAAATGTGCAAGGATTTTTTGCCTAGCCAGATTTAATATATTATTCAATACAATAGACTGGTGCAGTCAAGTCACTCTGTCCACGTCCACCTCAGTACTTTTTCGCATTAACCAACCCATCTGTAAGAACTTACTACAATAGTAGCACATGCACCAAGGAGGAATGTAAATGTAAGTATGTATGTAGGTGCCAGGTTCACATAACGGGATAATTTCATTCAGGTATTTTGTTTAGCTTACCTTTTATGTGTGCTAATAATCCAACCAATCCTACATACAAAGCAATCAAACTAAAATCCGTTCAAGCCGAAAGCCAATGCACGTCTTTAGTTACTGACTGGTGGACCAAAAACACTAACGCTAATTTTTGGCAAAGGTTGAACTTAACTAATTATTATATCCTCTCTCCTATCATATATTATATTCTCTGGATATTTGGTAAATCTGAAATCTGCATAACAAATGCAATTATCAAAACTCTGATTCGGAATAATTTTTTATCTGGCTGTAGTGAATGCAATTTTTAGCGAAAAAAATGTGATTAATCATTATATTTGTAGTAATATTTAGTGGACCATTATAGAGATTACTGAACATTCCTTGCGGTAGCTTATGATTTCCGATTATGCCTTGCAGCATAACTATTATGTAAACGATCTATAAATGATGACAAATTGTCAAATTGCATACTTGTGTTTGAGACGCAATATTAAGTCAATTATATAGACAGCAAATCTCGTGAAGGATAATCAAACGTTATAAAAATCTTTAAATCTGCCTTAAACCTTAAGATTAGTTTTCGAAGGTAATCCCATTAAATAATACCTTCACTTTATCTGACGAAATCATATAGTATAATTAATTACTCAATGATGGAATTTTGGATTATTTATGTCTGTATCTGCAGTAAAGAGTAAGGTCAAGTAAATTGAGAAACGCCATCGTCAAACCCACTTCTTAATGAAAGTAGAATATTTCGTTAGGTACTCTGAGAAATATGAACCAATAGCAGTGTTTTAATAAAACAGTTGCTTAGTATGCATCGTAAGGTTTTCAAGATTGAAGTTTGAAGGGGGGATATAAAAAAACGTGTCGAGTTATTTTTGGCCTTCTGCACTTTTACTTCTTTAGTAAGCTCATCTTCATAGGCTTGGAAATGAAAGTAGATTTTACGATTTCAGGTTTCATGTGAAGGGAGGCAATAAATTAGATTCGAGGTAGAGCACCGCTTAGCTATGTGAATGTGTAGATATATCTAAATAGATGTACGTTTTGTCAGAAGATGATTAAAAATGGTGTAGGGAATGAGAGGTCTGTCAATTCAACAGTTGGTTTAATAAGTTTCTTTTCTTAACTACACGCACTATGCTGACTCTGCTCGACTGACACTAATAACTTAGGTCTTGGCTTTGTATTTTCGTAAATTCCTCATTGGATATTGGATCTCTAGATACTCATAGGAAAATCGTATTAGGGAAGAAATCCAGTTGAGTAGGTATTCTTTGTCTGGCCATGTGCATATAGGTGCCTTATAGTGTGTAAAGTGTGTAATATAGTTTAATTTTTACGAATTTTTATAAAACATTGTTTTTGTTTTCATTTCCGAAGGGCGGATTTCTAAATTACATTACAAAGCATCATGTTGCAATACATGGCAATACAATACAAAGATAACATTCATGTACTATATTGTGTTATCTGTGTATATTGCATATAACAGTGTTAACAGAGTATTCGTGTGGAATTATTTTTATAAGTCAAATGTTGTGATTCCTATGCTAGGCAGTACTAGGCGCAGTGCTGCGATTAGATATGAATCTCATCGAGGGCAAAACAAATTCAATGGCCAATGACCAGACGCTTTGTACATTGAATATCTAAACAAAACTTAGATTAGTCATTCTGTGGAAAGGTAACTAAAGATTAATAATGGGAAAGAGCAAGTGATGGATTGTGGACTGTATGGTGTAATATATGAGGTTTGACTGTTTTGTTTTCGATTTCCTTCCACGATCCTTATATGTCGTCTGATGTTCCAATTTCAATTCCTCCAAATTATATGTGGGTGTCATTACCAGTAGACGTTGAGCGAAGGTCCTGCCCTGCCTCTTCTACATTCTTGTCTTTATATCTATATTCGAAGGTGGTTTATTGCCAACTTGTCCATACTCAACTAGTAATACTCATGTTATTACACTGCTAAGATGCACTGAGAATTACCATAGAAAATTCTACAATGTAAAGATACTAATCACATTATAAAATAATATAAACCGTGTTATATAGCTTATAGCTCCAAGCGTATAGTGTATAATCGTTATTTCAGTAGGTAGGACGTATAATCTGTATAAAGTGATCTGTGGACACGTCCCTGTCAACTTTCACTCACAAGTTTGTCTGAATTGTCTGCCTCCCATTCTTGCCTTGCTATGAGATCTGTTTGTATACTAATGTCTGTGCTCGTACACACATTAGCATCATTATTATTTATTTGCACACTGAAACTGTGATACCTTTTGGTTGCAGTGTGAATAAAAGAACTCATCTACAGCTATATACATTCTGCGCCTTCTGCAGATTTAATGGTTAGTCCTGCTGTAATGAAAAACTAAACTGTAAAGTGTGTACAGTTAGCTAACCAAAACAGACCACATGAAATTATTGCTGGCTGGGAGAATTATTATGGCATGGCACTATTTTCCGTGTTATTTAAGATAATGTGCCCAAATATACTAAATAGTAGCCCATTAGAATTGGTAAGCCAATTTCACATGTGTGGTTATCAATCCTTTTTTGCATTATTTTGTAAACAGGTAGTAATTGGGTGGCCAATTGCTCAAAAGAGATCCCAAGATTTGCGTATTTACTAAATGTGCATGAACTATAAACAAATCCCTCAAATCTTCCTCATTCTTCAAAAGTGTTCCCAATATCTGCACACTTTTACGCTGACTAAACGACATAATTGAAAAAATAAATGTTGTTTTCTACAGTTTTGTAAACATTTTAGGTATCAGTTGTTAAAAACAAAAGTTCATAGTTATTGCTTAGACTTAGGTAAACTGTTTCAAATGGATTGTGATGTTCTACTTATTTTACTATAGCTTCTTCTTTCTGAAATGATATCTTAGTATTAAGGGTCAAAGATCTGTTACGGTGATGAATGAGCTTACATCAATAAAGAATTCTGGTAGGTGAAGCAGAAGTAGTCGACGCAGACATTGTAGTATTAACTTTCTGTAATACGATATTTCGTGTATTAATTTCCTTTTTTCAGTCTCCTATTACATGTAGTCGTAGACCGAGAACTTCGTTTATTTTCAGAATTGATTAATAGTTGCAATGCAAGAGCAGCTTTTGGTCGTGGACAACTTGGCTCTCATTGTTAAAGGGCAACTGATGAGGCTCAGTACTAAAGTTAGCTTACCATCTCATCCGTGCTTCCTGTTCCCGTTGATTCTAATGCTTTTGGCTTGTGTACTATTTGCGTGGTTAGTTTGTTGCTGAAATTAGTGCGGGATTTAATTGCAGTTGTATCAAAAGCATTTCTAATTAATTTCGATTCGCATTTATTCTATTATGTCACGTGAACGAAAATAGTTTTTCAAGATTTCTCTGTTAAATCTAGGTTAGCGTTCCACAGTTTTGCCCATTGAATAATAACCATACTTGATAGTAGTTTGTAGTTGTGGATAAATAAAACGTGGACTCATTGTTCATATTTATGTCATTTGGTGTTTGTTTGTGCATATTTAATTATAGTATGAACATTTACTCAAATAGTAGGTCTGAATGTTATAAATTGTTTTAATAGTTGTTCTATGAATCTAACAAAGCATTCTAGATTCTATATTGTGCGTACCTTTTGTTTGCTGTTGTGAGAAATTAATATGCATTCATAACAATAACAATGGCATAGTGGTGTCAGGGGGTATGTAATAAAGTAGTAAACAGACCATTTCCTATTTCCGGCCGTTCCGGCTCCAGCTGGGTTGGGAACAACGAAAGTGCGTAAAATTGTATTTACATAGAAATTGTGAGGTCTGGAATTGGTTAGCATTTTGGGTTTGGATTATTATTGCTAATTGTTATCGTTTGCATAGATTTCCTGACCATGTTGTAATCCTTCGTAAGTATAGTCTGTATTCCAGGCTGATTGAATCTAATTTTCTCTATGTATTTGCATGGAGAGTTAGAGATGGCTTTTGTCTGTGCCTATTAGGTGTCTGGTCAGTCTAGTCTAATTTTTATTATCACTTACAGCAAAGCTATATTATAGACATACGCATGTTTATAATGAATTAGATCCTGTGTGTAGACAGATTTGGAATGTCCATAGACAAACTGCTATGTATTTAGGCTAATTGGAAGAAAAACATAGAGATTGTTGTAATGCATTACACGTTGGTGAAACGAATGGTACACAAAGATTTGTGAAGGAAAGTGCTTTGTCTCTCTTGACCATTTGCATACATTAAAATTTCTACATTTGCTTCATTTTATTATCTGTGTGTGGAAAGCTGCTTATGGATAAGGCAATTCACAAGTCTTGTCCTGTCGTCTGTCCCAATGTACATGAAAGGTCATTTTAGTGTGACTTTCCAAAAGCCAAGCTATGAGTTCTCCCTTCCTAGTACAATGAACATGTAATATTTCTGCCTTTGGCTCTATTTTATTTATTACTGCTTCGAAATAATTTCTGGCCTTTTTAGTTTGTTTTACGTACGTGATTCTAAAAGGAGAGAAATGAACAGGCAGAAGAGATGGACAATTTTATTTATTTAGCTAGTATGTTAGCTAGTATGTCGTGGATGATCAATTTAGCTAATAGCAATTCTTGTACTGAGAATTTCCTATCCCGCTGATTTTGTACAAGTAGGATTGTACTTAGAGAACTTTATTAGCTTTTCCCTTTTGGCAAATCAATTTCATGTGCTAAAAGAGAATCATCTGTCATTCATGCTGTTTGCATTGCAGCATATTTACATTAGGAAGTAGTTGGAATGTAAAATTTCAGCAAAGTTAGTAATAATCATGACTTGACTGGAAAAATGCAACCAAAGTCAAACTGTATAGTAGATCTGCATTTAATGGCTTATTTAAACAAGATTACGAGGTAACACTTTTAAAATGTTAATTTCAAGTGAGGAAAGTTTTGTTGTTCGTATAAATAAATATTTTTTTAACGTTTATTAGTATGCAGTAGCATTATTATGTAGAATATTTACTTTAATCTCTCTTCGTCTATTATCGATAGTTAAGTGCTTCAATTCAAAGATTCATTTGTACAGTAATTTTCTTCGTCGTATATGCTGGTTGAGTTAATGATTTTTTGTTGACTATATTGATTATGAATGCATGCTAATTGTGAATTTTGTTTACTGTAGTAATGCTTACGTAGATACTGAAATGATTTGCTAAGTGTAATAGCTTTCCATTTTAGTTTTCTCGACAAACAAGCAAGACACGTTTGAAAGTAGACAATGTAATTGTCTCTGTGTTAGTCACTGTAATCTCTCGTGTAGCTCAGTAGTACAATTACGTTACAAATAGGTGTTTGATGTTACACGGAATATTTTTATTTGCACAGCATCCACTCAACAACTCATTTTTTGCCTGGTTGTGCGCTCAACTCCTTTTTTTGCTCAAAACCCAGAGCGAGCCAGGCAAATCAAACCAAAGCCAATGCACTTCAGCAACAGAAATATTATGCCGCAGTCAGAGCGCAAAACCAAATCCAACCGCATTTATTATCTGACTTAAAGTGTTTCGTAACTTTGTAAGCACTTTTATATATTAACAATAGCACTTCACTGTAGTATGTGATGTGATTTAGTAGAGTAGTGGACTATCCTGTTATGCCTTGTGATTCTTGTTAATAGGTACATCTTTAAATATACATCTCGATATGCCTATGAGCTGTAATGTTTTTCTTCCTGCTTGCAAATAAGATAAGAAAAACAATTTTGTATTCACAGAAATACTTGTGGCTACACGCAATGCGATCCACAATAAGATGACAAAATAGGTTCTTGTTGTCATAATACTTATTAGCATGCATCATGTAATCGGATGGTTGCAATTCAAACTTTATGTCAAGAAATTGCAATGATACATCAAATATTTTTCATTGAAAGAACATTCACATTGGTAAACAGCGATACGATACATTTTCGTTTTTAGTTTATGTACATATAATCTAATATAACACATGATCTGTTTTAAATACTTAGTCAATAAATATCAATGATGTAAACATATGACCTTTGACCTAGGAATTATTATTTGATCATTACTATTTTACAGTTTGAATCTTGAACTGAACTGACATTTGAAATACTTAAAATTGACATTCATCATTGTAGTAAATGAGATTTAGTTTGTAAAGGACAATATTATGATGGAATTCAAACCATGGGCTATTTCTTCATCGTTTATGTTGGATTTAATTAATACTGAATTATCCTACAGGTATAGATAGATCAAATTTTTAAAGGATACATTGAGTATATATATTGAGGTTCGTGTAATGTAAAGATGATGAAAATTAATTTATGCACAGTAGGCAATACAGGAATTGACATTTGCAATATTAATAGTAGCTAAATACTTCAAAAGCGAAGTTGAGTAGGGATTATATTACTTGATGAATACAGGAGGAACAGAAAATTACTCTTCCAAGCTCAAGGATTAAGGAAACTATTTTAGTGGTCATAATATTTTATAAATTTAGGTGAAAACAAGACGACCTGAATGGATTATATGTGAGGTACGCTGTGCAATGCTATTTGTACATGCCATAGGTATACTTTATTAGTGTGTGTATCGTATCTTCTTCTGTTTAGTAATCTAGTATAACTCTCGTTTATGAGAGTGAGGATTATGATCTTCAACTTGTACTCTTAAATGAAATCAGTGTACATCAGCACATAAAATGCTCCATACATTTGTTCTACACTCTAGTCTACAAAAACTTTATAATTCCACTACGGTCCATTTAATTCTGACATAATTTCTTCATTTCACTGTTAATATTTAACTGTGTGTAGTGTAAAGATGAGTTATAGTTGTAGGTACGTTAGGTCTGACAATTTGCTTGGTCTTGATGTGAGTAACACTAACCTTCATTCATAGTTCGAAGTAATTGAAGCGTTGCACAAAAGTAATTAAGTATTAAGCAAGTCTGTACAATAGGAAATAAGGCTAATGAAACCAACACGCGTTTGCATCTGTACAATAGAAGTAAGTACTTCTCTATTGCTATCTTAATAGCATCACTTATCTTTTTATTCTTAAAGTATCCGCAATTCATAGTTCTGTATTCAAGTAAACATCCACATCAAGTGTTTAGCACTTTAATAAATTTTAAATGTTCATCTGTATTTTGTATTGATGTGGATTTTACAGTTTTGTTTTGTCAATTTATACTCTCTCACAACTTGGCGTGACGAAAGCTTAAATCACACTCATTAACGGCATAATCAATGCAATATTTAATATCTATTAGCTGCTAGATTAATAGCATAATTTATTGCACGCTAATTTCATGGCATGTCTGTTCACATGCATAAGCCACATTAAAAGGGCAAATGAGTCTTTAAGAGTCATATTGTGTGATTGTATGAGTACAAAACTGTAATTTGCATTCCAATGTACATGTAAGTACGCCATTTTAGAATTGCATTTGAAATTATGGCGTGAGTTATTTGATTCCTGCTGCAGGGCATTAGATAAGGTTGTATTTTAATGGACAGACAATTGTCACGCCTCTCAAGAGTGAAGATGCACCTACCCACATGTCAGTTATATTGTCTTAAAGAAAATAGCGTTATGATCCTATGCTAAATGTGCTAAACGGCTTAATAAGTGTTATCTAATGTGCGATGTTCAATTTGCTGCACATTCATTACTATCTTATACTCATACTTTACCCTGATCTCAATAGATAACTACATTGTATCATATCCAAGATAATTTATTTCAATCTAAAAAGGCATTTTAGAATTTTGGACATTTATCCCCGTATTGGGGTGTGTCTCAATAGTACCTTACCATTTATGCATATATTAACCCGGAATGAGTCAGCTCTTGAGCACGGTGCAATTTATATGAGTTGCGGGTTTTGTGTAGAATAATAAACCGCAATTCATTTGGGAAGATAACAGAGTGTAGTAGCATTGCTGTTAGCATTTCCTATTTGGTTGTTTAGCTAAGTTGGGTATTTATTTGTATCTTGTATGCTGATGAGGCTGGTTATGGCTAAAGTGACATTGACTCGGGTTGACTTGGGTATTGGCAAGGCTTCTTGTCTTGGTTTTGTGGTATAATAAGCTTTCTGTATATCTAAAAGTTTTGACAGTCTTATATAAGAATAGTTAAACTAAGGTTGATTTGGTTTTTAAGGTCTTATCGTTGTTTGCGTTGCTGTTGGTGGTAGGGAGTTAAATCGGTAGGTATTTCCTTAGACGTGTCTTACAGACAGAGTTTCTTTGCATACAAATAAGCATCTACAGATAGGAGACTCAACTTCATCTTCATTTAACATTGTTGTGTGGATTTTAGTATGCGTCAGGAAACACAAGAGTTTGATGCTGTTTTAGTTCAGATGTATTTATCATGAGTTCTGTACTGCAGACACATAATGTTAATAATGTACTAAGTTTTATACTCATACGTGTGGGTACTCCGTGATTTTGTGATTCTCTAAGGGCAATGTGTTGGAGGCAGTTGGTTGCTACTTTCAGCAGTTTCGTTGTGTTATGTATGGAAAATTGCCAATGGAAGGTTAGTGGGCTAGACGAGTTTTCTTGCTTTTACAGTACCTACCTAGAAAATTAGGTATTCTAGCTACATGCATATAGTTTTTAGGCACTCTTGACTATTGCATGATTGCGTGTCATGTTTTCAGCGATAGTGAGATGAAGCTTTATGACTTATCAATTTACAGTGTTACAAAATATTTTTAATACCACAGTACACAGTAGATAGTTAACTCAACGTTTAAATAGGTTAATCTGTAAGGACAACAAAGAGGAGTTTCATAAAAGAAGGCGTGAAAAATCAATGACATAACGATGCTGCGACTGAGGTACCTAATTAAAAACGTAATTGTCATCATCGTCAATTCAAATTGTATAGTGTATAGCACTGTTGTAGAAACTGATTTTAATATCATTGCACATATACACAAAGATTATCATTTTGGCTGGTCATTGTTTGTTGTGCCAACAATTCCATTATTACTAGGTACCTATTTTTCTCTTCATAATTAACGTATTATTTCATGATAATTTTGGTTTAATTATGTCAACCTATTTCATACTTTATGGTACCATACTGTAATGAATTGATGTTAGGGCAAGATAGCGATAGGTAGGACATATAGGTAACTTTATATGATTGGTAGCAAATAAAATTGTCATCATGTGTATCTTGTGACATAACGGAGCAGTATCCCCTAGCACGTGGGCTATTTATAGAATCTAATACAGTTGTGTTATTTCCTATACATCAGCAGTTCAATATAATCAATCAAATTCAGAACTTAATATGATTAGTTTGTAATGTCGAACTGTCAAGTAAATGACAAAAGCGGAATGATCAATTATCTTGGTATAGATCTGACACTGGTGGTAGAAGTATTGATATTATTAATTAGCTAATCTTGTGACTCCAATCTATACTCTAACGGATAGGAAAAGGAGTTGACTATATAAAAATGACTTCATTTTTAACAAGAAATGCAAGTATAACAATAATAGATGACTTTCTTTTCGATATTGCATGCATTAAGGTTTGTATTCTCACATATCTCCTCGCCATAAAAACTATCATATAGCTTTATCGTCGAGCTACATCAGTTAATATTACTTATTACTGTAGTTCTAAGACTCGAGTTTCTATTACTATACTATTGTCATTACTGTGTGCGTGTGAGGATTAAATAAAATAGTTGGTCATTGTGGCTGCTCATTGTCTGTTTACTCACATTTTATACGGTATATGCTGTGTAAAAGTGTTATTTATGCCTAATCATAGTGTTGAATCCATAAAGGAAGTTTTATTGAGCTCAACAAAATAAGTAAGCGAACTATACTCATTACTGAGTGGGGATTGTCGAACATCTATCTTTATTAGCTCAAATTGAGTCCATCACAGCGCTAAGTAGCAGGGGAAATGAAAAAGAGTCATTTAGCTTGATTTAGCTCGTTCACTCAGTAGCAGTTCAAAGGATGTACTAATGTTATTATATTATTTATTTATTGTACTGTGATCAATTTACGGCAGTTAAACCAAATGTTAACCACTTCCTCCACCATTCTGCATTGTGTC
>JABASH010004971.1:0-12932 GCA_019776445.1 Tomocerus maximus | reverse complement strand
TCAACTTTCGAGGTCCTTACTTACTTACATGTTGCAATAATTAATACTTAAGTAGGTACATTTGCATTTGAAAAATGATCTCCCACATAGGCACTTTATACATTTTTAACAAAATGCATCCATTCTCATTCTATTACATTCAAAGCAATCCCAAATTATGTATCACGATTTTATACGGTCAAAATAAATCAGCATGGGCAATGTGAGACGCTCTAACTTATATTACATTTCATTGATTGCTTGATTATTTTCATAAATCATACACTAAACCTTTTAGCTCTCATAAGTATGAAAGTTGTGTGAAGCCTGAACACTCTGAAATGAGCAAATAAGGATTTATACCTACAAAATACGGCTTTTTACAAGACAAGTATAGGTATACAATGACAGTCAATGTTTCAAGGTATGTGTTGAAACAACATTTCGAGATATTTTTAGAGCATTGTACACACAACAGCCGCTACTCAGAATTACTTAGAGGAGAAGTGAAAAAGAAGATTAATATGGTTATAAATGTGAGTGTTGCACTATGATTGTCATTGTGAGCGGCCACCCACACACAAGTTTCATTAATCTTCGGTTGAGTTGAGAAGGACTGAAGAGAGTAGGAAGGAGAGAGTCGGAAATCACCATAGAGCAACAAAAGACATAAAAAAGAGTATAGAGAGACACCCACGCATTTTTGTAAGTTGTGAGTCCTACGCAAGCATAGTAATTGAAGTTGGCAAATGGTATACCTGTCTTATTCTTTTGATTCTCTCTGTCTGCCTACATAGACATTCTCTCTATCTATCTAAGCACAATAGATGCACGGAGAGAAAATTCAATTTGCCATCCATCCGATTGAATCGTGTAAAGATAGATTTGGCTGGGGACGGTGATTCCCGTTCTCTGTGTCTACCTTCAACGTAGGTACTATTGACATGACGTGTCCTGTCCATGGCTAAGCTGTCCTCAACAATCAGCTCAGTGTATATGTCTAGCTTTTTCTGAAAATGTTTAGCGTGCCTAGGTGGTAGGGAGAGGTAGACAATTGGGGAACTCGGCTGAAGCTAGGGAAATAGAAAAGAGTTTTGTGGAGTATAAGGTGAAGTTAAGGCAAAATCAATAGGTTTATTTCATGTGGGCGCATGTCGACTCCTTCCTTGTGTCGATCTCTTTCATACGGACGGAATCCACTCACACACAACAGACAAGTCAACTCGACTTATTTCCCTGCTTCTCACTCATGTAATATCACAATGTGCCCCGTTCTAACTAAACAGTCCTAGAAAATCCAAAGGCAACTTGTTTAGCTTCAATCTTCGACATTTTCGGTCTGGATGGTTGGCCTTTCCTCTTCTACCCACATTTCCCCGCTCTCATTTCTCCAATACTCTAAGGATACGAAATCCCCCAAAACTTTCTTTCTCCTCTCTGCAGGGTCACTTTCATTTCCTTGCCTTAGAACTATATTATGTATATAGCTCATGCTTATATCATCTATACCTACACTGCCTATGCTTAAGTGCAGAGAGGATGGATATAGACAGGGAATTCCGGACTATATTGCTGTATAGCAGAGGCAATCCCTTTTTACTACTCTTCCCTCTTTATATATAGCTCCTCTGTCCGATTGTATTACGTTTATGCATAACTTTTACTTTACTTTTGACGTGTTCTAAAAGGGAAAGTCTACCCGTCTCCTTCCAATCCTGTAAACTTCCCGAGAGTTATCCACGCGTTCTTAAATCATATATCTGTCTTCTCTTGTCTATAATACTATCTTATAGACATTCTCTGCTATACTTGACTATATACTTAGATACAAAAATATTCAAGCCTGTGTTTACTATGTATATAAGCATATCCTATGCAAAGAAATGTCTGCCCTGGGAGCTTTCATATTTTACTGCTAGAAATCTTAACCTCTCTCTCTCTCTTTTAGGGAGAAACAAACTTGAGATGGATTTTTGTGAAGATAGAGCGAAAAGCAAAAATTGCCAAAGAAAGGGACGCTCTACCACATGCAGACTGCCTCAGTAAGATCGA
Organism: Tomocerus maximus; assembly: GCA_019776445.1. Taxonomy (NCBI): domain Eukaryota; kingdom Metazoa; phylum Arthropoda; class Collembola; order Entomobryomorpha; family Tomoceridae; genus Tomocerus; species Tomocerus maximus. The sequence continues at coordinate 10,901 of JABASH010004971.1, read as the reverse complement.
GAGGGAAATGACAGCTTACCTAAAATACTACCATAAAAGCACGTAGCGGAAAACTCGGCTATGCTTCTCTATCATCTTCCTATAATACTGTATCATTAGGACAGCAACCTAGAACAAATATACTGAGATTTCTCTCTCCTATACTCCCATACACGTAGCTACAGTGCACAAAGAAAGTTTTTCACAAACGTTTCTCCGATATAACTACAGATGAGGACTGCGGACTAGCTCGCTTAGGAAAAAGAAAGCTTTCAGTACAGTTGACATCAGCATGCGGTCTTGTGCAACGGAAAATGTCTTACGGTAAAGGTAACGTGCAGAACGAAAAACAATTTGGAACAAAACAAACAAATAGAACAATATATTTGTCAGTGATTATTTAATTGCATCCATTTGTAATTAGGGTATTAATTACATGTATAGGTAATGGTGAGATGGTATCAAAATGTTCGTTGCTAATCAAACAAAATGGGTTTTTTCTCATTGTCTCATATTCTTTACCTGGAATTGGTTGATTTTTTGCAAATCTATACATTTCTTTTATCTTTAATTGAGGCATTTTCGGTGGCTAATAAAAATCTAAGTATGTATAGTTTTAATTATCCTCGGCAAGCCTGTCCTCTCCCATCCCCATTTAGTATAATTGACATGTAAATAAACGGCTATGTCACAATGGAGAATCCTTCTTCCAATTCAAATTGGCTATTATCGTTATGGATTAATAACGATTAATTATATTGACCTATAAGATAGTTTATTTAATCTGTTTATGAACACTACCTTTTGTTTTTGTCATTTTGCTTTTGTCGTTTTGTGTACTATCTGTACAATGCAGTGTTCTGTCCAATGTTAAGTATGTACATCAACAGACAGATCCACTAAAAGAGGTATTGTATGGTGTGGGGAAACGCAAGAGGCTTCCAGAAAGATTTACTTATCCGATCCAATTACAGAAAATTTTATTGTCCGAATGCATCAGATCATTATTTTCTGTTATTCTTGTTATTCTCCTTGTCTGCGCTCGTTTGTTGGATTTGTCTGTTTACAATACACTCGATGATTTATTATTAGCGTTCAATACATCTACATTCATACATACATTTATGTATTTGTATTGTCACGGGGTGGGGGCCATACACGTTTCGCCTTATTGCATCCGAGTGGCCTTCTTGCCTCAAGCTTCTCGCTAAATAAATACCGCACCTAACAGGACGAGAAGTTTGGAATGCGAAAGCATGATGCATCTCAGAAAACACTGTTAAGGCACAAAATCATAGTTCGATCAATTTGTATGAAGAAAACTCAATGTAGGCATTTTGAACGAACTGCACAAACATTTCCGCTCCCTTTCCGTGTGGAAACTGAAATCGTAAATATGACAGAAAAAACTTTTTTATTGATTCTATGTCCAGTTCACACAAGTTACACGTTTACAATTTACTTCTTCAGTTTACGTCTCTCCATAGTATGTACTGCAGTTTTTCATGCTCCGACTGTCAATGTCCTTATTGTACCTGTCAGCTAAGAGAGTATAATGATAGTGTAATTTGTAAAACTTGCCCTAGGACTAGTTTTAAACCCGCACTCGGTATGACGGCTGCATAAGTTATGTCGATCTGTTACTTTATGTACAGCACTTTGTTCTTACCGATATCATATCACTTTTAGACTATTTAAAAACCCAAGCCAGAAGATTTTCTTTGGTTGAGTAGCAAAGTTTTGTCTGAGAATGTCACAAAGTATTAGGTTTTCGGTAAAGAAAAAATAAATGGATATCCTAGAAAACCAAATTATATGCGACAATACTTAGAGAACTGTTGACTCTCAAGATCACCTCGAGATTCTCGAGTCGAGAAGTGTTAGTTGTGATCAATTGAAAAACATGGCGCTATATTAAAAGCAAAGGAATTGGGAGCTCTTAACATTTTCGGCACCCATAATCTTCTCTGAGTTCAATAGCAACAGTACCGAAGTTGTGAATTAAACGCAGACACACTTTTGCAGTTTAAGTTGGTTTATTCTGTATATCATGGCTGGATATTGCGTCAAAAGCAAAATTAGTTGACTTATTTTTGGTTTGATCAAATGTAAATATAGGGAAAAGAAGGGCTTAAGAATCCCGCTCCTTCTGGTGATGATGTACTTATGCTTTTTGTCGTTTTCTGAGTAAAACTTCCCAAATTAAGTTGTCTATTGGAGTATGACGAATTTAATCGAAAGATCTTAAGCTGAATTACAAAAAATCGTAAGCCTCAATGAAAGATTTGACAGGAAAAGAAGCGAGAGTAAGTGAATGTGTGACAACCAAGAATCATCACAGGCAACCAAAATAGTATCCTTTATGAATAAGTATTCGGAGGCTGATGCATCCTAATTCACATAAATCAAAGAACAGTACTGTACACCTAAGAGTGTATCTCCAGTAAAAATAAAGAACTTGTAGTGAGTTAGGGTACCTACATCAAAGATATATATACTCCAGCATTTTCAGAGCGAGTGTAGTAAATAGTAAAGCTAGGAAGTTTCCTTGACCATAAAAGGAAGAAATATGAAAAAATACCACGGAGCATATTCTCCTTCCTTTATGCATTCATCTTGCATCCTCCTGTGTCAAATTGAAAAATGGCAGTCATTACTTATGACTAATGGAGAAATCGAGATACAGGCTCTTACGCTATGCTCTCTACAACTTGTCTTTTTACGCAACAGATTTCATAGTCAAAAAGTTACACCCCTACTTACTAGTCTCATTTCATACACGGAGAATGGATATACTGGAGAAACATCAAATCAGTTAAAGGTTTATAGATTTCTTATACATGAAATGCATACTTGCAGAAACCATATAACTTGCAGCCAAAGTTGTTTCTTATGATACTTTTTCAGTTATATGAATAAACAAGTGTCACCTTTCCGACAGAGTATCCCATTAATACCAAATTGGGCACAAAAATAATTTTTTTATCCCATTGTTATGTATCCAACACTTTTACTGGAAATAAGAATTATCACTATGACCAGCACCTTATAATTTAACTCCTGAGAGCAAACGTGAACATAATTTTATGATTACAGTCCAAAGACTCCTACTAGTAAACATAAAGTCAATAATCAATTTTTCAAGAAATTCTAACAGAATTGTACCCAAATTGTCCCTGTTTGAATAACAAAAACATTGTGTCCTTTCATTAACCATATTATCAAACTTATGGCTGCTTATTATAGTACATTCAAATCATTTCTTTAAGGTCAAATTGCATGCACACTAAATTCGACTTAATAATATTGAAGTTTCAAAAACTCCAGATCTAGATAACGGGGAAAAGGAAAAACGTATATAGCATACAATCAGACAGTACAGTTAGTCAAACATGGTTACAAATAAGATTAAAATAAAAAAAATACGGAGAAGCTCAGAATGAATCTGCTGTTATTTGTACAGGGATATTTGTTCATCCATCTGGGATAATTGGACAAATCGTTAATGTTACCAATGATATTTTTCGGTGCGTAAAATGCAACATCTCACATTCATAAGTAGTAGTACATATCTTCAGAAGCTAATTATCTTTAGAAGAATATTTAATGGCACATTATGCAAACATATCCAAAATGTATGAGAGCAAATAAAAAAGGAAATGGAAGGTAGAGACAAAAGCAATAGCTTAAAAGGCCGAAATGAGGCGGAGAGGAGGGAAATGGAGATAAGCGATGTTGGGCGGAAGTAAAGCAGAGGCTGTTGTTTCGGGCGGGTAGCAAAGCAGAAATGAAAGGAAAAGAAATGTGAGTTACCCCTTCTATTGCTTTTTTCGGTATTGAATTATTCGCCCTAGCATATGATTATGTATGGATGGAGATAATGTGATAACCCGGTTCCAGTGTTTGCCCATTAAGGGCATCATGTGGTATGGAAATGGCACGGAATAAACGAATGTACGGCCGGGCTGAGTGAGACTTTTATTTTCCACACAACACTTGACAAACAGAGTGCCAACTCCCAACCAGTTCCATTTCAGCTCACTAACTCACTCACAGTCAGCACAGCAGACAATAATAAATGGGATGGTTGCAACTCCAAAGCACGAAATACTACAATTGGATTGGACTCTCCTTTTCCCTGCATCTCTCCACTTTCAACCTGACTCTCTCTCGTGCACTCTTTTATGCATTATAAAAAATGAACCATATATTTCTGAGTATCCTGACTTCTGCATTCAACAAGGATCTTAAGAAGTCTATCTACTTACATCAACATACAATTCTAAGCAAACCCACAAAAGAACTAAAACACTCTGTCTCTCCATTGTAAGGAAATTCTTTATCCGAAGGTTTAATCTGTAGTTCACGCCATAAGTTTAACGAACTATGAAAAGCAGCTACTCGCTCTTCACTGTCATAAGAATTACTCTGGAAGTACAATATTATTAGGTGTAGCATTATAAACTGCTAATGAATATTTTCTACAATCCGCACTTACTACTCACTTAATGTTTCTTACAAAGTACTGATAATCTGGGAACAAGATCAGTTCGTATAGAATTTTGAAAGTTTTAAATAGTCGTTTTCTTACAGGTTGTTGGAAAATTTGAAGAAAAGGACTGAGCAGAAAATTGCATAAAAAGGCTTGCATAAGTAATGTATTAGATATTGTTATTGAAAGAGAAGTACCCATTCGAACAAAGATTCTGGGAGATATAATGCTTTCTAAGGAATGAATTGAAGAACAGCTTGGTTGTTGCAGCACGCAGGTTGATTTTCGTGAGTTCATTAAAGACAACATGAAAAAGTTAGAGCCAATTAACACTTTTTTGCCTCCATGTGGCACTAGAGTTGATTGCGTGAATTTATCACAGTCCCTAGTCGAGAAGAGCGCGTCTATTTAGCGCAAGAATGCGTTTGTTTCTCTCCGGACTCCCTTCTACTAGTCTCTTCTTGGATATTCCTCTGTTCGTGCGTTTTCCTGCATACACAAGTAACTTTTATGTAACTATATCATTAGCTATTCTTTTCTATGTGGCATAGTTACGTTTTATGAAGCAGGAGAAGGAAAGCTCAAGAATTCTGAGCGATACAGTCCATATGGGCTCAATCTTGAATGAAATGGAAGGAGGATGATGTATGGGAATATCTTTGTGAACCTTATGTTTCTCTATTCTCCGCTTTCTTGCATCTCATCTCAACCATATTATCTACTTATTTCACTAAAAGGATTATCCCTTTATCTTTCTACCCTGCTTTACCTTATTACCTTCATCATAGTGTGATACAATTCATACTTAAGCATTAGGTACATCATTACATCATATTATATTCGTTAAGTGCTATTATCATCATTTCACCAGCTGTAATTAATTTGGCAATTTAAAATATTACTTTGGAATTGAACAATAGATATCAAAAGAATCTTGAATTAAAATATCGTAGTTCACGAAAACAAAAGGTAAGGTCACTTTAAGATTTCGTGATTCCTCACTCCTCAGCCCTTAGTATGTATGGTCGCAATCTGTAGGTTCAGGTCCTTTTATATTAAGTAATTTCATTGATTGACATCCTCGTGGGGTTAGTAGGGCTATCTGAACCACGAAATCGGAAGGAATTTAATGCCAAAAACCAGACCATTTATAGACTTTACGATAGAAAAGATGCTTTAGTAGCTCATAAAATATCATTTAGGAAGTCTCATTTGCATATTACTGACAAAATAGTTATGAAGTTTCACAATACCCAAGATAATGTGGTTTCTTTTGTCAGCTTTGAAAAATGAAGTGGGGAAAACATTCAAGAGAATGACAAATGGGACCAGACAGGGACGTACCGGTTTACAAATCGGAATTTGTATTTTCTCCTTTTGAAGCAATAATAGTGTGTTAATAATATGCAGATATTGTGCTACAGAGTATAATGTCCTCCTGCTATTGTAGATTTTACACTGCAATGGCAATACTGCGACTTTTGTAGAGAAGCTTTTCCGGATAAAACTGCTTTTTCCACATGAGGGTGGATGGTTTGGGTGTTGGAGTGGAGGAAGTGAAGAAAAGAAACTCGTTGAAAAGGAAATGGAGTATCAAATAGTTCCCAAGATGATACTCAAATGCACTACTTACCATTCAAAACAGCTTTGTCATTGTTGTGAAAACCTCTGCCAAGTCAGGACGGGGATGAAACTATTTACAAGACAAGGTCACTGAAACTTTATTCTACGAATTGCCCACAATATTATTTCATCCGCCAATTGTTCTCCAAAATAACTTTAAGCTCTTAGAGTAAATTTATTGAATTCCTTATAAATAGTGGTTATCTCTATGTAGATTAAACATAGCTAACAAATTCTCTCTACAGTTTTGATGTAAATACACCGTATGTAGAGATTTCTGATGTTTATATAAAAATAATATCCCCTAAATTAGTATATATTAAGTTGAAAAATGATTTTAGTAAATGTACTTTCAAAGAAACTTACATTATCCTGTATCAATAGATCAGTAAAAATAATTAAGGGTTGCTATTTGTGACTTATTGCTACAAATTACGTCTCAGGTAGCTCCCTAGCTAATGTGTGGTAAGTGATGCCAATAAGATGATCTTGTCTTTTAAAATAAAAGTCTCCTCCTGTCTAAATGGGACGTAGATAAAAAGTGTAAACTCACTTTGGTACTTTATTTTCTTGTCTGTCGACAGAGCTCATATAATTTATTACTCTATGCCCAGAAGTTGTATCTGATGCACAAAAACGGAGAGAGTAGACATAACATGAGAGTCAAACGGATCCGTCTTGAGCATTTCGAAGTTTCACTTCACCCTTAGTGGATTTTGATGCGATGTGGCAGTGGCTTCACTCCAGGAAAGTTCCTCGCCCGAAATACCATGAATGAGAGCCGAGCAGCTCCAGACAGTTTCACTGCGATAAAAGGAAGTCAAGTTTTGTGTGATATAATGTGTAAGTAATGTATCCCTTTCCTCCCTTCTTTTCCTACTTATCGTATTTTTGCTCCCAGCTTCTCGGTTTCTGAATAAACATTCTTGATTTGATTCTCCAAAGCTGTAAACTACGTTCCGAGCACCGAAATCAGTTACTCCGTTCTCCCGTATACCTTTCTTTGCATAATATCTCCTCTCTATGCATTTCTACGACTTTCCATCCTATTTGTAGAGACCCAACTCTTTCTACGCTTTTCGTTAACATTAACCAGACTGCAAGAGATTGAGATGGTTTGGCTGCTGGTGTGTGAGTTCGTTGGGCTTCACTTCACTTGGCTTGTGCCACAGTTCCCTCTGTTATGGAAAGAGCGTGGATCATGTTCCTCTTCGTGTTTCCCTTTTTAGACTAACTATCCGATGAAATATTATTTCAGAATATGAATGAGCGGAGGACGAGTCCATGTCCAATTCCGCTATCTACGGGAATTCCTTCACATTCATCCACCCTCCTACTACGTCCACTATACAATATCATTTAACCCAACATTCCTACACTTCACAAATCCCATGTTGGTTACACTATTTAATCGAATTGCAAAATATCTATTTTATCATTCTATATCATTTCATTTGATTCATTTCGGTTTACTTCAGTTTAAGGAAATTATGGCAGCGATCATATAAAATTCGTAGCTAAGAATAAATGCATATTATTAGGTATCACAGATAAAGCCAGTTACTAATTGTTTTTATTATATTTACAGTAATAGTGGAATTCTCAATGGATTATCACGAGATATCATTTGGTTGCAAAGAATTCTTAAAATATTGCACAATAATTTCAATATCCCAATAGGCAGTGTCAATTTTTCTGCCTCACCAGCCAGTCTCCATTGGGTATTTGTGGAAATTATGTAAGCACATAGCACATACTGTTGGGTTGGCGAAATTCGTTAACATAGTAAGGAAATTATTAGGAGAGGAAGAGTCCGATCCGTAATGTTAGTAACCTCCATTTTGTGGAGGAAAACCAGAATGAAAGCCTTTGACTTCTTCAAGGTACTTATAGTTTCGATTACACTGATGATAATTATTAAGTTTATTAAGACATAAAGAAAAGTAAACTTTTCGTCAGTGTTTCCGCTACAATGTTTTTCAGTGTAATTATTTCGTTGTGTTTCCGCACGTACAATACTTGTGTATTAAGTAGGTGTTGCTCATAAAGCAAAAACTATATTATACTAACTGCTATGTACAACTATAATAACACTACGTACGTATCTTTTAAGATTTCATGTGGGATAAGGAGTAAATAATTAATAAGATTGCACGGCTAGTTTTGTTTTTGTAATTCCCTGTAAGTATTATTGCTGTATTACTCTAGTAAGCTCTAGTTGCACAGGATAAATGAACGTGAGGAGAAGTGTTTAATGAAGATTCTTACATCCGTACAAATAAGACAAGTAAGCAAACAAACCGGAATACGAAGTGTATAATCATTATCTTTTTTCGTACATTACGCCTATTTCGATATCAATTTCATATGCCAGCTATACAGTAATCTAATCCTAAAATTGAAAAGACAATTAGCTCAGCTTTCAAACGTTGCTTTCGATTTCTCATGCGATAAAACGTTGAATAAGAAAGAACCTACCTCCTAATTACAGCAAATAAATATGTTTCATCAAACTAACAACTGTACGCTAGTAACATGTCATCCACTAAAGCTAAAAAGTAAGTAAGAACAAGCGATGTGTAATAAGTCTTGAGGATATATACAAGATAATACCACAAGGTGGATATGAATTAGTAATCCCATTCGACAAGAATACTGCTATATTCCTATAATAATGTGAGTTTTTGGGGTATAGAGTGTCTTTATGTAATGATACTTCTAGAATCTATTAAAGAATTATTAAAAGCTGCCTGCTCGTTAAGGGGAAATAATAATACACTTTCAATCCTATTAATTATGACTTAGTAGAAATAAGTTTTGAAAGTGATTACACTTTGTAAATAGAAAAGACGGCCCTTTGTCGCTCCTGATTGATAATTAGTTTAATACCAAAGCAATTGCCGTCCTCTCTAATCCAATTCCCGCTGAGTTAAGTCAACCCAGCTGGTTATGAGAACAGAAGATTCTTTCAGCTCATTTTCCTTCCTATTCATTAACGATAAAATTATGCAAAACTATCCAGTTTATTCCAAATATGCATACGCACGGAGTAGCATTGGTTATATTATTATGAATAAATACATGATATTCTCTATAAACATTATGCATTGTACTGAGTACAGATATATTTTGTAATACAATTTCCTTCCTGCATGTGAACTGTAAGTTGAATCATTGTCTTGTGACATTACTATCCAGTTTCTTAAATTAGTCATCCAATGATAATGCTCATTATGTATCTAATCTATATAATTGGCACTCATTGACGTACTTTTATTGCTGAGTAATAATTTTGTGTTTGGCTGTAGTTTTATGATTTACATTATGAGTACATGAGTTTGAATTTTGGAATACTATAAAGTAGTATCAAAGATTAAAGATAAAATTGGTTAAATGTAAGTCCACGATGAAGTCATTTGTGGTGACACGAGAGACATTTGATGTTGTGGAGACAATCTGCTGTAGTGTGTGCATAAGAGGAGATGGGTGTCATTATAAGCACAAAGAAGTACTTACACAACGCAACGTACGCACTGCATGTGCACGCACTATTCTTCTTTCTAATCTCTTGTGGTTTCCTATTTTCACTACGGAAAACTTCATCTGTCCCTTGTTCCCTAACACTTTTCACCGAAAGCAAAAACGAACTAACCAGCACAAATATTTCTAAATCTTTTACTTCTTGTTGATGCATTATGTCAACAGTCGGGTACTATTAAATAGTTTCTTGCAGGTACAGATGGTACGAAGTTCTTTGACTTGTGTGGCAATCTATGTTGATTTTTAATGTAATTTGAGTATAGAATGAGAGAGAATATGAGTCGGAGTGGACAGATTGTGATTCGGTTTAAGAGAGTGGTAGTTCGTGGGTTAATAGCTGAGATAAGAGGAAAGTGACGAGGCAGAGAAGGAGGATTTATAGAAATTCAGTTGTAGTTGGATGAAATAGAAATGAAGGGAGCTGTCAGTTCCGGGAGACTCGTCCGTCCGGAATTCCCCCTCTTCACTCTAACTCAGAGATACTAAACACAATCACTCACACACACACACTCCGACTTCATTCCTTTGCCTCTCTTACAACAGTCTGAACTCTACGCTCCACTCCTATATACTTACAGCATTCTATAATACTTAAAATAAGCAATAATGTCATAGGAGGGAGAAAATCTTTAGCGCACATTTCTTACCTAAACCAACCGCAGTGCAAGTAGAGGACAAAATTCCTAATGCCCGGACAAATTCTACCTTAAACCTTACTCTGCAACTTATCATGTCTTTTCCAAAACACTATTATTGTTGCCCTGAGGAAAACTCCATTGTCGATGTATTTTCAGGCATGCCATGTCAAATCTGAAAAATTATTACTTTGTTTACTGTATACTTATTACTTTTACACTTTACAAATGGTCTACATCGATTTCACAATACAAACAAACAATTCTTAATTCATCAATTATGATTTTTCAGTTTTATATTTAACAAGCACAACTCTTACTACCTAGAAGTAAAGGAACGTGCACGTACATGGGAATTGTCCTGTACATAGGAATTGTCGTGTACATAGGAAATGTCCTGTACATAGGAAATGTCCTGTACATAGGAAATGTCCTGTACATAGGAATTGTCCTGTACATAGGAATTGTCTTGTACATAGGAATTGTCCTGTACATAGGAATTGTCCTGTACATAGGAATTGTCGTGTACATAGGAATTGTCCTGTACATAGGAATTGTCCTGTACATAGGAATTGTCCTGTACATAGGAATTGTCCTGTACATAGGAATTGTCCTGTACATAGGAATTGTCT
>JABASH010004970.1:0-12932 GCA_019776445.1 Tomocerus maximus | reverse complement strand
CATTTTCCTCGGATCGGGTCCCCTGTACACTGTACAGTCAATAGTACTATAGTGACCTTGTGTCTCATTACTGCGTAAGGACGCTTCGGCCAATTTCCCATTTCCTTCCTGTTCCCTGAATCAATGACACTAAAATGCGTACAGGGAAGGTTAAGTTATCGATATTTGGCATACCGACCGACAGGAAATGATTGTATCCTGAAACGAGGAAAATATTTGACTTCCTTCTTTTGTAAGGTCGGATATAGGCAACTTTATCACTGATCGTTATACTTTTATAAGGTTGGCAATCGCAGATTCAAATCATTGAAAATCTATTGGTCAAGTAATCTTAAGATTATGTTTTAGTATCAATTTTTTTCCAAATTCAATTCAGGTTAACTTCAAAGCTTTCAAACAATATCACTTATGCAATATTTATTCTAATCTTGAGTCACATGACAAACCTTAAAATGTAAGGCCAGTCGACTAATAAGGTCTTACTACTAATACTACGTACAGTATTAGCAATTAAAATGCGAGTGCAATGCAACGAAGAAGAATGGTATATTCTTATATTAACATCAACGAAACTTGGGTTCCGCTTCACACCGAACATGATGATAATAGAACAACAGTCCATAACTTGTTTTACGTGGAATTACAGGAGGAGGATTTTTACGAAACTAAAGTTCCAAAATTTGTTGACACTAGAGTCAAACTCCGAGAAATGATTTACAATCAAATTAACGTTCCTGTAGGATTTCCACACATTTCATATCAAGAATCTATTGCTACCTGCGACAAATTCGAATTTTTTGATAAAAAAGGTCGTCTAGGTAGATTCTATGTCAGATCCAAGTGGGAATCCAAACGTTTTGCAGAGAGTTTTTCCCAATTGTATGAAGGAGCAGAAACAGGTTTTCTTTCTAGTGTCCTATACAAATTAATTTTGTTCACTTTTGCTCTGGACGAAAGTGGCGAAACTAGTTTTATCCAGGATAAAACCACCTTTGTCCACTTTCATACAACCTCCCTATTTCATCCACGGCAACCCTGCTTTTAATGTAAGAAACTTATCTAATGTCAAACTAAAGGTTTTGCAATATTTTGCATAAGAATGTCTTAAGGTTTAGCTAAAAGAAACAACTTTTGCGCATCCATTGTCGTTTTCGAGTGTTGTTCCTGGTGGACAGCGTATTTGCGATGATATTGCCGGACTAGAAGAAGGACAACTGGGTTCAGCATCCGAGCACACTGGCAGTTGATTTAGCGTTCCAACAAAAAACACTCGTTGATTTTTGTCAGAACAAAAATCTGAAGTGTTTGTTTTGTGACATTTTCCCATTTCGTCTTTGAAATAGAAGTTGAAAGCCAAATTATCGTAGCCATCGTGTGTTGAAATACCTATTGGACATGGATTGGGCTCACATTCCGTCACATTGGCTTCTCCATTAACTAACCATTCCCCTTCCTTGCAAGGACCCTATAATTCCATTTCAATAATTTAGCAAAATGTTTTATGACATGTAGAAATATTATTTTTTAAATGATATTCTTTAATTAATCAATTCATACCTGTTCATAAGCATTGTAACACCGTTTTTCTTTAGCATAATACAATAAAGGTCTGCCAGCACAATACGTAAATTGGTAGCACTTGCAAACAGCATATTTAGGATTATCTTCAGTGTCCTTGTATAACAACATGAACTTTCCATCACATGGACCAGGAATTGGTAAATCTGAGCCGTAATAGTATTTTCCATTGTCGTTGTGGAAGAGAAATCCGGCGAATAGATCTTTGGTCCCATTATCACTTTTAAAAAAATTATTAACAATTTATTTATATATTTTTGCAAAATTATTTAAGTCTGTTATTTGGAAAACCTGAAATGTGCAAATAAGTACCAAATTAATTTATTTGGATCCTATACAAAATTTACAGCAAAAATGTTATGTCCATTTTATGACATCATTATTCTCTGCATCATTATCGCTTTACAAATAAAATTTACTTTGATCATTCAAATATTTTGCCTTTGCTCATTTCAAATATTTATTATCCAACCATATAAATATCAATCAATCTTGTTAGTCTTGTTTAAAGAAACTAATGTGTAGGTAATGTATATTCTGTTTATTGTAATTTACCTTTGTCTTTTAGTTGAAAATTAGATTTTTAATTTCTTATTGGATTTTACCTTTTGTTTCCTCTCAAATTTACAGTCGTTTAGTCCATCTGAATGTGCAAGAGCAAATTTCATGTAAAGTAAGCACAAAATACTGCTAAGAACGAAAACTTTCATTTTATATCCCTATCTTTAGTGTTATTCTGAACTGAAAGTTGTTGTGTAACAGGGCACATAGAAACGCCTTGGTACTTTGAATTCAACTAAAGGTAGTAAGAACGTAATGCGTAGTTTTAGTAGTTTACTAAGCAATTTGTATACAATTGTAATGGCCACAGTTTGCATTCTCATTAAAGTAAACCATCAGTCTAGTCTAAACTAATGGTCATTAAACGAACAACTTATAACCTTGCACAGTTCAATATAATATTATCACTATCATAATTAGCAGTGTTTGCTTATACTTAGCCACCAGTTAGTGACTAAAATGGTAGTAGCTGTAACGTCATAAAGGCCGGCTGAAATAAAAACCAAGTTTAATTTGACTTTTCGCCACTTTAACCGGTTAAAATGGTCTACTGGCTAGCTATAAGGTAGATAAAGCCTTGATCGGACATATTTTTGTCTCCATCGGACTATCAATAGACGACGTGAATGTTTACGAACATTTAATATAAATAATACCTTATTCCTGAAGATATTTCTACGGGTAGATTTGTTTAGAGATAATACCACATTTTCGAAGAACAAACCTGCCCGTAATCAATACACTGCAGCTGCAGGAACACAATTTGAGTATTATGTTAGTACATACCTATTTGAGAAATCACTTGCTACACGCAGGATTATTTGGGCATATTATTATGCTAATTGTATTCAAATTGCAAATATAATTGTTAAAGTATTATCCTAAATCTTAATTGGAATCAGTTAAGGTCATGCCATTAAAAAGTCATAATAGCATAACTATTATCATATTTATAGTATATGAGGTCAAGAGGTCATGCTGCGTATATGCAATGTCGGTTCTTGGTCGGTTCCATAATAAATATTCGTTTCGTTATACTATACGATTGAGTATTTTAAGAAGAATGGTTATTACTTTTAAATAATGGAATATTGTGACATTCCTTGGTTTATCTTAACGTTAGGCCCAAATGAGTCCCTGTTTGCACAAATCATCGGTGATCATCATTAAATTATACAAGACCCAATACAAATCACTTATCATTGGTAAGTGGCATTTTGTACACTGCCATGTACATGCTTTAATTAAAGATGAAATTGTGAGGTTACAGGGTGACAGTGACAGTAAGTGCCATATAAAACCCTTTAACTGACAATGAGGAAGGAAAGAATAAAAGCTGTATTGTCCAATTAAGTTTTTCACATGCCAATGTAAAACATAGTTTACCTACCTATAGCAGTTTAGTACTAACGTGGGATGAATTTTTCGATACTCCCATTGTATTACTCTGAATTAAAATTTATTTAATTAAACCTTCGTCAAAGTATAATTTAGATTGACATGCTATATTGAATTTAACTTAAATGAAGCACATACCATAGCAAATTAGTAATTTTAGTATCCATAACCAAATATACAATATTAAAAGACCATAAAATACGAATGCAAGACTTGAAATATTACCAAGTTTACGTAAGGATATTAAATTTAACTAAAGAATTTACGTAAATACACTAAATTATATAATATTTATTTACTGGCTTAAAATAAAGATATCCGATGAGAAATACGTGAGTCCCAGAGTAGGATAAGAGGAACATACTTCACTATCGATACTGTCTGTCTGTAATGATTTATGCGGACCAAAATTAATATTATGAACCTATTTAGTACATAGTAACCAGAAAATTAATTTGCATAATACTACCTAATATGTTTGTGTTATTATTATTAAACAAGCAACTCCGTTAAGTCAAACAATTTGAGTTAAGAATTACCCGAGCTTATTCAAATTTATTAATTTTTGAACTTCTTATTCATATAGAATAACATATTAGGTAGACTAACAATAGAAATAGACCTATAAATATAATAGGACAATTCCTGATTAAATTGTGGCTCTAAGCAAGATTTTACCAAGTATTGGGCATTTTCAACTTTGAAAAGAAATTCAATTTTATATTGACAATTACTTCTATTAAAAAGATAATGATGCATATATGTACTAACGTTAAATAAACTCCAAAAACACCAAACAAAACTTTAAAGGACATCTTTTTTGGTTCCGGGGTATCTACAGAAAAGACATTGGTGAACAAAAAAGGTCGCTTCATTTTGTGTTTGGTATAACTTTTAGCTGACTGATTGTTAATTGTATCGGGGCCATTTTGGACAATACCAACGAGCCTATAGTTTTCATTCCATCTTGCATAACATCCTGATTCAACGATTGATGAGAGTTTCTGGTAGAACAGTTTTCCAAAAAAGTTTTTCTTGACTTTCCATAAAGATCTGGTTACCATTCCAGCAAAATCATTGTTAGCAATTGCAAAGTATTCATTGTGGACATTTAAAGCTTGAAATAAATATGTTGCTTCTAACGGTACATCTAATATTGCTAACTGATTTCTGTTATTTATTGATACAATACCGAGATCAGTTTGGATTGGTATACCGTTGGAAATGTTATAAACAGCATCTCTACTCAAATTAATGTAATGGGATTTTGCAAGGAGCTTTTTAAATACATTTTTCATAAATGAAGAAGTTTTGTCATTATCGATTAGTTCTGGCAAAAGAGTTAATTTCACAGAAGAAGTGTAATTCCCGTTTTCTACAGGCCAATTAATTCCATTAGTGATAACTAAAATATCACTTTGTGCCAACTCGCTTAAATTTCTTGGGATTTCTGGCGGCGATGAAATTGTGAATATTCTGAAGAGAGCTCCTTTGTAGCCGTAACTTAGAATCATGCAATTCAAAGACCAGAAAGTTAATGTTGAAAGCAGAACAATCTGATTTGTTTTACTCTTGTCTATTTGAACATTCGTTGGTCTATCAATAAATTGTCCAGAAAACGAAACTGTATTGGCTATAACTAATTTTACAAAATGGACAAAACTTTTATTTGCTTGCAGATTTGAAATTTGCAAAATTCCAAACAATATTCCATAAAAAAACACCGTGCAAATAAACAATAGCCAACATGTCAAATCCAAAGGTCTTGTAATCGATGTAAATCCCAAAGGAATTGGACGAGATATGACAGCGAATAAAAATTGCCGAAACATTTGACCGGTTGGAATCCATTTCATCCTATTTTTATCTTTTGTTGACGCCTTCACTCTATAATAGTCCCAAATAGGAATATTTTCATTCCATGGCCATTTTGGATCATAAATGGTATAGTTTAGAGTCTTGGAGATTTCATTGGTACTGCAGGAGAAGCTGTCTTCTGAGTCAAAGTGTATAGAAGGAGTGCAGCTAGTTTTAGTTTGGACAATTACGTAACTCAAATTGTGAGACACTGTTATCCCGTTGAAAGACTTGTGCATTTTCCACCAAAACGATTGTATCTCTGAGAAACTAAGGGATTGAGGAACAGGAACAAGATATTCAATTTTAGAATAGTTACAATGTAAACAGATTCCATACAACTCACTAAAATTTACACAAAGAAAATAAATTGCTTCAATGTTCAAACTAGAAATTACATTTACTGGAATTAAATGTTTGTGCTCATTCGTGTTGGTAACAAAAATTATTATCTTATCATTACTAGAATAATGGGGTTTGGATTTTAATACACTGAAAAGTGATTTAATGATCGGGTCAATCATAATGATTAAAACAATTTCAGTCCACACGTATTTATCGGCAATTACTAGACTTCCGTAATCTGAGCTCGAATTTAAATGTCTGTCCGATTTTCTGATAATATTTGTAACTAAAATTGGGAATGATTTTGAACCAGACTTTAAGGTTTCAAATATTTCTTTAATTTCCAAATCTGGGTTTTGAATTATAATATTTAAGGGGCCGGAACTTACTATATTATGAAAAGAAAAGTTCTCATTGCTACTTTGGCATGAAGGAACTTGGAGAATATGACAAATAAACGTCGAAAATAGCAGAGGAAATGAAAATTTAAAACCAGCCATTTGTGACACAATTAAAATCAAGTACAGTTAAATAACAAATCTTTGGAATTAAATAAGAATAAATAAGAAGTTTCGTAATCCGATTTTGCTAGTAGATGAGTATAAACTTGTGTCAGGCAATATAGCAAGTGCAATATTTGAGAATACAATTATTTGAGTCGTGAATTTGGCCTACTCCAAATACCTGAAGTAGGTCATTAAATTATTCATCTGCAATTTTTTCAACTATCAAGCTTTTCACAGTGAAACTAGTTAAGTGCACGAAAATGTCAAAGAGACGCTGGAACTAAACTAGAGGTGATGACATATCGGAAAAGTATTTTAGAACAGTGTTGCGGTAAATTGTTGGATTATTGTTTCAGCCTGTTGTGTAACAAATGGCCAAGTTTGGAGATCCAACTGTAGTTGTCATTTTTTGGCTTTCAAGAAACCGTCTATAGAACGTATTTTGAAGAACCAGTATCACTTCAGGTTTATTGTTGAAAATTTTCTTGTCTACAATGCTTTCATCAAATTCTATAGATACGATGTGACAGTTTCTGTCAATTGGTTACTTGAA
This sequence comes from Tomocerus maximus, assembly GCA_019776445.1. Lineage (NCBI taxonomy): Eukaryota > Metazoa > Arthropoda > Collembola > Entomobryomorpha > Tomoceridae > Tomocerus > Tomocerus maximus. Next base: position 6,134 of record JABASH010004970.1, on the reverse strand, counting down.
GTAATTATCCAATGTCCAATTTTCTTCTTTTAGTTTCAAGCGCTTCTGCTCATTAGCAAATTTTGCCGGTACAAATTAATCTGACTTTCGGCACATTTAATCATCTGACTTTCAGTAATTTCTACCATTATCTTAATATGTTAATCTCTCTTCCTCTATGCCGTGCATTTCAATACATTACACATTGTACGGCTGCATAATCTTGCGTCATATATTGTCAGGTGGGAATGAGAAAGTCCGAAAAGTTATCTGACTATCCCAATTGGTAATCTGACTTTTGGTCATAGTTATCAGACTTTAATAAATTTGTCCCCGTTCAAAAATTCCTCTACACTAAATATGTATCACTCACGGATTACTCACCTATATGAAGCCCACCAATTGACGTAGTGGTTTTCAGTTTTGGTAGTTTTGATATCAGACATCAGACTATTGAAATCTTTGTACCTAAATATAGCATCAATGTACCTTGAAATGCATACAACTTTCCCATCCCTCGGAAAATGTCGTGGACGTGGACTCTTGATTCTTATGCGAATTGGTGAGATTCGATTTGTAATAAACAATTTCTGAACTGTTTTATCTGTTCACTCATAATAATAATGATAATAAGTAAATAAGTGTTATTACTGGATACAAAAGTAAGTTGTTAGCATTAATTATAAAAATACCATAAGAAGAATGAATCTGACCCTTTCTTCTTATCTTCAGTTTCACTGCTATATGTCCTGCTCTGCTACAGTTGCAAATTACAACTAATGCAACTGCAAAAGTCGATAAACTTGCCATGAGCAAGAAATATGCTCCTACATACAATTAAATAAGAAACTACATATATAAAATCAAATGTATTATTATTATGTAGATAAGAAAGTTGTTGAAATAAAACTGAGGCCAGTTTATGTACAAACATTTATGCGTAGATTATGCACTTTTATTTAAATTTGTAGCTACGCAAGCTGAAAATATACGTATAATATTATGACAATTAACATTGAAAGTAGTGCCTTGATCATCTTTCTCTTACCTTCTTACCTGTAGTCTTATGGTCTTATCGATTTTTTGCGTAGAAGCGTAAGCGTAAGCACGACACCAAATATTGCGAACTGACAGGGAAGGAAAACAGTGAATCATGATCAACAAATGGAAAGTTCAGGGTATAAAACCCGGGTATCATGAAAACCTTGAGAACTTTCCTGAGAAATCGGTTTTCTATCTTAGTAACATTGACATTCATTTCACCTTTAATCCTCCTACATCCCAGTCAGACTTATTGCAATTTCGCGTTCGCGTAGCCATTTATTTTAAATCACAATTATTTTAAACCGGCTATATTTTGTTATAAATTGTAAAACCTAAATAAACTTCTAAATTTACGTAATTAAAATCATATTTTTTAGTCGTTGTACATTATTCCATTACCACTTTGACAAATATATTTTGTATTATTTAGCACAAATTGTAAAATATAGACTTAATGGAGAATTCTGAAATTCTTTCTCACATTGGATTGATAATACTCATTCTAATAGCAGCTGCAATGATTCTTCCTGTGGTTATTTATTTTTTTCTTTGCGTAGCATTTTTAATTGTAGTGTATTGCAAACTCTATTTGTACACGTCAATATTTGATGGACTGTTGTCATTGGTTTGCAGCTGTACTTTAGGATATCATTACCCCAACACTAGAGAACTCTACCAAAATCAATTAAAAATAAATAAACAGTTAAAAAAAGATAAAGAGATTTTGAACGGCACACTCCATATAATCATTTACTCTGACGTTGACATTTACACTCCGAATGACACTGTCTTAACGCAGGGTATTCCAGAAGAGGTTCTTAACAATAGTTATAACATTGGGGGAACTAAACAAATTGCAATTTACAACAGACAAGTAAAATACCAAGGCCAATCGTTTATTAAAACTCTCAAATTAAAGTACGGACCTGATTTTACTGTAGCAGAGAGAAAATCTTACGCCGAATATTTACTCCTCCACATAATCTTACTTTTTCAAAACGTCATCAAAGAAATTAAGAATTCTGAAATCAAATATGAAAAGACGAAAAATGAAAGGTGAGCACTTCCATTACCAATTAATAATATTCTATTTAAAAATACAGTTTCATATAACAGTTTCAGTTTATTTTTAACAGTTTTTAATATTGTATGACCATCTGCACTATAAAAGTGAATTATATGAAGAAATTGAACCTGAATTGTTGTATATTTAGTGAAAAGTAAAACTTATTTAATTTTTTGCAATTTTTCTTGATTTAGTTTTGCGAATGACTTGCTAGAACTTCTAGTTTTTGAAACAAATCTAGCAAATTTGCAAAGCGAAGTGAGCATTGCAAATTTGAATTCCATTTGGAAGGATTCCACATTTCAAAATTGTTATTCCGAGGAGAAACTGAAGGGAATGAGTGACTGTTTGGATTATCTGTTTGCACCCGAACAACTCCAAAGAATATTTCAACCTGATTTTTTGCCCACCAATGAAGATATTGAGAAAATGAATATTCCCCATGACTTTTCGTTAACCAAGAACATTCCTCTTTTGGAAGTCATCGTCAACCTAAGTGAGAAAAGGAAGATACTAATTACGCAGTACTCACAAGCATTTCGTCAACTGAAACACAAAATACCCGACACGAAGGTACCCATTTGTGATCTCGCCATTTTCATAGGACGGGCAGAAAAGGGATTTTGTTTCATGAATTTCTTGAGATCATCCGAATCGGCTATCCGTCTTCCTACGAACATTCATGATGATGAGTTTTGGACAAACTTAATCTTTCTAGATGAACGACTGTTGTCTGTTGATAAATTCCAAGCGTTTACCAACTGCTTTTCTGATGTGAATACAAAGTGTGTGATATCCTTTAAGAATTCTCTCATTTCTAAACTTTCCACGCTTTTCTCAGCTATTTGTAATACTGTCAACCAAGGTAGCAATTGTGGCCATTTCGGATGTTATGTCAAATATTATTAAAATGGGTAGTTGTGTTATGGGCCGGTTTCCGTTAAACACAATGAATATACTTACTTACTTACTTATTAAAATATTATGTAAAGCCAAATGTAAAAGATCATGTTGAATTATATTAATGTAAAAATATTCATCAAATTGTAGAAGTATAGTCACTTATTAAAAATATTTAACTTCAAATCTTAACACTCATGTTAAAAATCATTTAACACATTACAAAATTGCATGTTATGTAAAATCAAAGTTTTGTGTAAAGTTTGTTATTGATTGTTCCATTTTTGTTTCTTTAAAGTCTTTAAAGTTTCCTTAAAAATAAAGCAAAAAGTAAATAAGAAATGGTTTCAACTAAATACAAAAGGTGTTTCCACATGAGCTATACTCGGGTTGAAAGTGGGCGGTAGTATTATATACGGCGATTGTTAACAATGCCCATTTGACAGTAGTCTTTAAGAAGGTTTTCGGACCTCCAATAAAAATTTCATGGACATCGCTCTCGTAGGGCCGGAGAAAATCGAATCGAAAGTGGAGCACACCCAAAAAGTAGTTTCCTAATTATATATTTGACAAATAGGAATAGGGAATAGAAAAACATCTCAAGATTAAAATTTTTAAATATTTTTAGAAGAAAGGGGTCACTAGCAATAACTGCAGTAGCAAGATACACAAAGCTAAACTAAATGGATTTTACACCATCGAAGAAGCATCTGCTATAGAGGAAATGTAAAGATAGAAGTCATGCAGGAAAGATGCCAACCGAAATTAGGTTTTTTGCTTTTTCTGCAAACTAGGCATTAGTACTTGCATGCTACAAGTCTCATTTCAACAGAATTGGAGAAAAAAATTTAAGGCCTTATACATGGGCCTGGAAACTATTTTTTGGGGGTGCTCCACTTTCGGTTCGATTCTCTGCGGCCCTACGAGAGCGATGTCCATGAAATTTTTATTGAAGGTCCAAAAACCTTCTTAAAGACTACTATCAAATGGGCATTGTTAAAAACCGCCGTATATAATACTACAACTCGAGTAACTCATCTGTAAACACCCTTTGTATTTGATCTGAAAGTGAATTCTTTACCTTTTCTATTGCTTTTGAAAGTTTCCAAAATTTGTGGGAATTTTTCATTGTATAAATATAAAGTGTGTAGACTCGCATTCAATTAATTTGATTGTCGAGTAAATTCAACTGTGTTGTGTTAGACGTGAAATAATTGAGTAAATCTGACTACAATGTATCTCAGAATTTCTTACGACAATCAACAATCAGTCGTTCATAAGTATATAGATAGTGCCTGTTTTACTCAGAGCAAGTGGACGCATATTTATTATTGCTACAAAATTCATTAACTGTTCATTGACTGAATTTATTAATGGAAGATCAACTAATTCTCAGCACCGAAAGTCATACTTATCACTATCACTACTACTATCGATAAAATCGTAAGAGAGTTTGCTTTGCTTGGAATTTGGAATAATGGAATAAGGGGGGTTTGGAATAAATTTGTTTGTACGCAGGCGCTAGGGACTTAGGTACTTATACGTTTAAAGTTTATATTCTAAATCCATGTTACCAGGCATACGCGGAAGTTTAACATATTTCAATAGATTCAACACCTACTAGCATAGCACCTGTGCTAGGCTGCCACTAGTACTAAATATAATAATTTTAAAAGCGACTTGAAACTTATTTTTGCAGCTCTTGTAATATAAATGGTTGTCTCCCAGACCCTGTAATTAAATTATGGCTTAACTATCTACATTATAAACGTCTAAATCAAACAATGAAACAGTATCGGTATAATCCGCCATACGCCACCATTACCGCCATTAATTAATAATTCACCACGCCTGGTGAATTATTTATTAATGTGAGTATTTTGAACTAAAATCAGCTTTTCCCAAAAATAATTCGCCCGTATCAAAATAATTCGCCACCTGGTCAACTATATTATCAATATTTTTTGCTAAAATTAGCCTCCCGACCGAAAAAGTTCAACATGATCCTGTTGGTGTTTTACACGGCTAACAGGAGTCTGTTCAACTAATGAGCATGGTATTGTCTGATGAACAGTTACCAACAGAATACCACAGAATCCCGCAGATAGCCTGAACCGGAAAATGCCTGTTGAAATGTTCATGCTCATGTGTCAGCGGGACTGTGGCTGTTCAGATTTTTCAACAGAAATCAGGCATGGAAATGCCTGCTGACAAATTGCCAACAGAATACCGCAGGATCCTGCAGGGCAGCTACCGTTGAGTCAGAACTTAGTAATTTTTTTAAGATTTTCTGCAATTGCTTTCCTTAGCCACAATCTACGGAAGAGTATAAAATTAAAAAAGGACAGTTTTTATAAAAGCAGTCCATTTTTCGCCTTTTCACACTATTTCTACCAAAACAGTAAACTATAATATAATATAAATATAAAATAACTATAATATAATAATAATATTACATTATAATGTAAAGAAATGACATATTCTTTAAAAGTCTTTAGAAATTTTATGACTCAAATGCGGATGTTGCTATGAAACTAACAAAAGAGAAAACTAAGCCCAAGTACACACTGATGCAATGATAGACTTTCAAAAGAGGCTGCTATAATAATGCTAAATTGTCCCTAGTATGCATTTGCAATAATCGACGAAGATAAATCTAGAAAATGTTAAAGGCTTAAATTTTAATTGCCATAATGATCGTTAATCGTTATATAGTTCAGCCACGATAAGTTATAAGAAGAATAAGAACTTTACATTGTCATGGTCATACCGACCTGTGTAAAGTTTGACATAAGTGATCGTGGCGAAACTATTGAATTGACACGAATTGACCATAATGTTATTACACCATAAGACAGACAACGCTATTTCATTGAGCCCATGACCACCTACTACTTTCCAATTCCGAAAAATTATAATTTTTTTTAGCTAATGTCTATCTAGTCCGAGACTAATGGCATGCAGACTTTAGGTTGGCATGCCGAGAAAGCTGGAATCTTCCTTAAACTTTTGTGGGTCCAACATTTTCCATTTTATCTTTGCATATCAGCTGTGCTTATATTTATTATACCTTGTTATTATACTATACTAACGAACGGTTAATAATAGCATAAAGATAATTTCCGGGGTTGGTCAGTAATGGTTA
>JABASH010004969.1:0-12934 GCA_019776445.1 Tomocerus maximus | reverse complement strand
TATAAGACGTAATGTATATACAATTTATATGGCTTTCGTGGAGGTCTAATGTGAGTCGATTCCAGAGTTAGCCACTCCTTTCAGATAAGGGTCTGTGGTTCTTTCCTTCAACTCGTAATAAAAGAGTAGGACATTGTAAATGTGCAAAATTTTGACAATTATTTTTTCGCACTCCTACTGCAGCAATAAATTTGAAATTTTTAGTATCATTTACAAATGTATTTAAGAAATTCTTAAACAATATTATTTCAACAAAAATTTTGAATTTGTCCAATTAATTCGTTTTTGAATCAATTCTGCCGCACTGTGCATTGCGTCGTAAATGCATCGCATTTACACTATATTAAGCATGTAAATGTTTTAGAGACACCATGTAATTGTTGATTTTATATCTAATGTTTAATATATAATTCAAAAGTAGGGAATTCGATGCAGGTAAGTAAATTAAGACTTATGTAAATGACTTACCGCTTCAATCCCAAAAGAACCTGAACCTGTTTTAAGGTTAAATCCGAAAAAAGCATCCATGAAGAAACAAGACCATATATGTAAGATGCTGTGGAGTAATATCATCACTGGTTTAAGAAAACGATGTGGTTCGTTTTGCATTATCCGAAACCATAAAGTCATAATGTCTGTGATAGAGGTATCAAATCCGAAAGCGAACGCAGTAATATTAAAATAAATCCATGCCTCCTGGAGCTATTCAAATAAAATTCAAATAAAGTATTAAATCATTAATTGCTAAAGAAAATAGTACCTAGTATAGCTGGTTCGGAATAATTTTAGATGTTACTAACACTCTATAAATTGGTAATTCTTAAAAGTATTAATTTAATTTTTACATTGAAGAACCCTTACAAAGCTATTGAAGAATTCAACCGCTAAGGACAGGGTACTCATTGTGATAATTTGAGTCAGGGTCAGGCTTCTTCGGAAGAAGTTCTTTGACTCTTGATGCCCCAAATGGGGATGTTGCTATAAGTAACTACTCCCTTCAATGTAGAATGTATGGCAAACCTTCAATTTAGGTTTTGTGATTACGATTTGGAAATCTCAGATGACTATCAAAATACATGACTACCATTTTTTGCATTTGTTTCAAAATCTCCAAAAGTTCTGGTCCGATTTGGTCATGTAGTACATATTCGGATTGGTAAACGCATTGCCTTGAAGTTGGCATACGAACATTTTCAATTTTATTGGAATTTTTAGCCCTAATGATGATTGAATATTTTTGTCGAATTTTGCCAACATTTCAGCCCTCAAATTAGAACTGAGGACAAATAAGTCAAAATATCGAAAATTTTCGTAGGCCAACTTCAAGGCAATGCGTTTGCTAATCTGAATATGTACGGCATGACCAAATCGGGCCAAAACTTTTGGAGATTTTGAGACAAATGCAGAAAATGGTAGTAATGTATTTTGATAGTCATCTGAGATTTCCAAATCGTAAATACCAAAGCCTTAAGGTCAGTAGAGAAATAAAGTCATTTATAAGTACAGTAACAACACAAACGCCGAAACGCCTTCCTATAGGAAGGAAGCTGTTACACATCTATGAATAAAATTGCAGAAATAACATTGGTATGATAAAATAGGTGGAAACCCCCTGGACAATTTTTTAGAGAACATTTTGATTTTATTTCTTAGTTTAGAAGCAAATGTTGATATCAAAGCACATTGAAATTGAAGACAATATAAAATTTATGGGTATCCACAATGGCTTACAATACACAACTAAGTCTCCCGAATTCGGTCGGAGGAGGCAGGACACTAGAATAGGAACGGCAGTTTTTGGCTAGCAGTTCATAGTGCTATATGCCTCATATTATAAACAAAATAAGCCATTCACTTGATTCCTGTCATTTATACTGTCACCAATTTTTCAAAAAAAGCGAAAACCAATTAATTTCCAATAAGTTCCTAATCTACTATTAGCAAGCTGCTTTGTTCTCAAAATAAATCTTTGTATAAATCCCATATTATGCTCCTAAGTATCCTTGAATAATTTATTTATCAGCAATATTTAGTAACATAGTACCTACCAATAAGCAGGCAGAATAACTTATTTAGGTTTCGGTTTCGGTAGTCGTTTCACATTGTCTTGAAATGATTTCAGATAATTCATATTTCCACGTGGACTGTAATGGGCCACTATGGATATAAAACGCTTAGTCTTGGTATAAGCAATGCAGAAATTTGCTGACCCTGTCCATATCATTTGAGTGAAATGTCCAGTTACATATTGAAATTTATCCGAAAAATTGTGCTGCTTAATCTCGTTATACCAGGCCTTAGTTACTGAAGTGCCGTTCCAATCGTGACATTTGCAAGCGGCCAGATTTTCTCCCAGTCCTTTTCTACTGTGGGTCTGTTTTATTTTCCCACTTGATTCAGAGTCGTTGGCTATCTTCTGACTCCATTCTTTGGCAAACGGACACAACTGGATATGCATTTGGAAATTATTTATAATAGGGAAATCTTTAATTTTCATACATTTAAAAAAAATTTACTTTTTTGTCCAGTACAAGTGGAGGAGATTTATGCAACGCTCGCAGTCGATTGTGTTCAACTAATGCCTCCTGAATGAATTGATCTTCCGTTTTCCGTTTGCTACAACAAATCATGATAATTCAATTAGCATATATTTAGCATATTATTGATTAGTTTTAGTATCACCATAGTCAATAGGAAAAGTATAAAAAAATTAACTTACACCCTGTGGAGTATCTTCTTTTGCCAATTTAACTGCATGTAAACTATGTATGCAATTCCACCAAGTATTGCTACTGTGACAATTGCAAAAATTAGTTTTGACTTATCCATACTTTAATTTCTACTTTAGTAATAGTACCTATTTTATGAATTTCAAATAATATTCAGCAATCGAACTATGATTGTTGATTTCCTTATATTGTATTGTAGTTGAAATGCTTAGTCATACAAATTGTAAATAGATCAGGTTAATGGAGTAAGGAAATGTACTGTAACGTAAAAACAGGACATCTTGAATTTCTATTGTGTCTGGCTCAAGACAATTGAGGTCAGTTCAATTTATAATTCACTTAATTTTGGATACTTGTCCGTTATAAATGAACATTATAGATTAATAAATGCAAATGCCTTTCTCTAATGGCCTATGTACTAATTGGAGATCTTTGTACAAAAACATTATGCAGTTTCGTCATCTCGTCTAGTTAATCCCAATATTATAGTCACAAATGCATAGGCATGGTCTATATGACCATAATATATAGTTATGTTACATTATGTAAAATGAGAAAACTCTTGAATTATCATTCTAATATAAGTTTATTTTTGTTGACAATAATAATTTAGGGATCAAATATTGATTTTTGTAAAACTATGTGTACGATGTACTATAACAATGATCACGGCACCTTGACAACCTCTCTCTGGGGATACGGTAGGTCGGTTCTCAGATATAACAAAAAACTGCACCCAAGTTCTGGGAATTTCTGGAAGGGTTTTTAGATGTGGGCTTTGTAGATAAATCTTAAAACTACATGATACAAATCAAATGAATGAATTACGTCTATTAGTGCAATTTGCAAAGATATCGTACGAAATTAAAGAAAATCAGAACAATGACTTTTGAACAACAAAGTGTGTGACTATATTATCTATTTTAACTTGAAACAAATGCTTAAATAACTTAAAATACTACACACTAGCTGTTGGATCTCAGAGAACGCTGAATAAAAGCAAATTGACTGCGTTTCTGTTTAATTATTCTATTTACATAGTTAATGCGCATATGTGTTCTGGTCTTAACAAATAAATTCAAGATGACATCATCAACATCCGGAAATTTTTCTTTCAAACCAGTCACAAGTAGCCGCATTACCCCATAATTACGGTTTACATCCCATTTATCTTCCGATTTGTGGTACTGTGTAAAGTGCTCGTTCAACTTTTTGAACAAATTTAAAAAGTAGTAGGAGGGTGTAGTTAAATGTCCACGAGATATGTACTGTGTCCAACTGGGTGGTGTTCTCATTCGATGACTTTGGGTTATTTCAAGCTCGGGATGAAATTTTTTCAGCTTAGCGACCATAAACCCTGCTACATACTCAACACCTCCTAGTTCACAATTCTCTTTTAATGTAAGGTTTTCATTCAATTGTAGCCAGTTTTTTTCAGAAATATCTTCTAAATTGCACTCCATATTGACAATTTCTTCTGTTACTCGACATTCAACGGCTTCCTTGGCCCATTCGGCTTCCTGAGTTTGCAAAGAAGGTTGTCTTAAGTAATCAAGTATATCACACTGTAACAATATCCCGTCATTGTTCCAAGTTTGCTCTGATGAGACGGAGCATGTTTTCGGACTTTTCATGCATTTGGTAAGAACTAGAGTCTTCAATATGTACATACAATCCAGGGGAGTGGGGTTTGTGTTGTAAATCCCTAATCCTCGGATAGAACTAAAGATATTTTCTATAAAATCTTGATTGAGGCGGCAAGTCAGAACATATTTGTTGCCATATTTATTTTTCAAGTAATCAAAAAAGCCTTTTAAAGAAGCCACAGTAATCAACATGCCTTTCTGAAAAGGCATCATTGATTTTTTGATCCCATCTTTTAATTTTTTATCATACGCTCTCATTTCTCTTACTTCATCTGAAAACTCAGTCAAAATTTGTCCTTGCTCTTCTAAATGTATTCCATAAGCAGCTTTGTATGGATTACTGTTTGTCGGGACTCTGGAATTCAATATATCTGAAGCATTGTTGATAAGGCGGACAAATTTAGCAACATCAGGCATATTGAGATAAAAATCAAAACCGTTTGCTACTGTTCCCGACAACGTTTCAAACGCTAGCCTCACATCCATTCTTTCTCTTCCTATTACGTCCAAATGCTTGCGTGTCAATTTATAGCAAACATTGAGTTCTGAGGCAGTTGCTTTAACAAGTTTTTCAAAATCACCTAATCCGACAGACTTTCCATTTGACAATTTAAAACCGTGGTCGAGTATGTTATTTCTTAAAAGTTTGAGCAAGTGAGGGGTATCAGGAAACATCCAAATGGGCTCTCCAGTAACTGGATTATCAAAAAAGGGTTTTTCTTCCGTTATTCCACCAAATTCTAGCCACAGCCCTCTGTTGGTCGTAGCAAGATCACTGATTAGCCCTAATAAATGAACTTTGTTATTGGAGTTGATATTTACGCAGTAAAATGGTAATACTAATACCACGATAGCATGAGAAAAGTATCAAATTAATAATTAGTAATTGCTATCTTCATACCAGTAACATTAAATCCTGCGTCCTGAACAGCACCAATGACGCTGTTAAAGAGTTGTGCCGTTGGTTTGACATCAAAACCGTAGTATACAGGCTGCTTCCAGGAAGGGCAGCAGGCGCCACGAATAGCTATAAGTAGCATCTTTTTGTGTGGACCTATGATAACATCATTCTTAGGATCGTAACAAACAGAACTGTCGACACTCATCTCATCGTACGCCATTATGCACTCTTTTTCTTTTTCATTGGCATCAGCAAAAGTCTCTTTCATCATCCTTAGTACAGAAGTTAATATTCCTGGCCTGAAGTCAATTTTTGAAACCCAACTATACAAGATTTTATAATATATTATAATTTTGTAGGCTACATTTATGTTGTTACTTCGACAGTTACGTTACGTTGCGTACTCTTTGATAGTGGTAATGCCTGGAAGGGGGAACTTCCAGTCGTTTCTGAGAATGTCGTATGCTTTCGCGGATACCATTTTCATATAAATCGCTTTCGACATTTCTGCCGAAGTCCAATGAGATTTAGTTAGATTGTTTTTTAGCATTCTTATTTGCAGAGGAGTGAATACTTTGTTCAAAGCAGAATCTGATGCTTCTAAATTTTCTCTCAATTTTAACATCTGTATTTCTGACTTCAACTTCTGCTGTTCTAATTTCTTCACTTTTTCCTCCAACAATCTTACTCTGTTTCGTAGATGCACAAGCTCTGTTTTATCTGAGAGATTCCCATAATATAGTTAGAAAGAACGGCAAAAAATAATATCAAATTATATATTTACTAAACATAAACTTAAAAACTTGAATTTGCCTGGAAGATGTAAGCTAGGAATTGCCGAAATCTTTGATACCCTTCTGCTTCCTTGATATTCAAAATCGCAATCATTAAAATGTTCGGAACAAATTTTTACATTTTTGAGATGCATTTCATCTGCGTCATTGATGCGACAAATTTGATACCATATTCTTCTAATGTCTTCTTTTTTTGGCAGCCTATGAAAAGTAATTCCTGTGTTTCTGCAATTTCTCACTGTATTTTTGCAAGACCACACTCCACAACTCGCCATACTAATACAATTCAATTATACTGTGTATCTAGATATCTTTCAAAGCCCGTCCCTTGATTCGAATTATATTGCAATTCAATTCGAAATCATTATTGGGAAAATAAAATGGCTGGAATTCCCAGAACTTGGGTGCAGTTTTTTGTTATATCTGAGTACCGACCTACCGTATCCCCAGAGGGAGGTTGTCAAGGTGCCGTGACAATGATAGTGGATGAGTAACATAAATTAGGCAGGTCAATAATCAACAAATCATCAACATCAATAATAGTCAAAAGTGGAATACGTGGTTAGTTTGTATTTTGTATTTGTACAATTCTTCATTGCATATTTCTAAAATAGTTTTATCCCCCTATACATATATTATACATACACCTAGTCAAAATCTCTTTGGTCGGGTATGCATTAAACGATCAACTCGGATAAAAAGTAAAACTACTTATATTTTATGCATGAGTGTTGAGTGGACAATTTGAATACTGCCTCTTCAGTAGCAGCCAGCAGTCCAATCAGTTATTTTCACTGAAAATGACAAAAGTCTTTGTTAGTTTACTTTGGTTAATTATTTCTAGATTGTATTGGTTTCTGTGCTTTTAACTAAGTTTACCTTTCCAAATCTCAAATCCACACTGTCGTATTCGTCATCTTCCTCATCGCCAGTGGGGGGTGGCGGTACCTTCACCTTTCGAAATCTGTTCTTATAGACATTATTGTGTGATTGTTCATCTAAAGACTCTGGTCTGACGACTACGAATTCCCTACGGTGATATACTTGATTATCCAGGGTGTCTTGAGTAGGTTTAGAGATTATTTCACCATCCAATCCAAAACTTTCAATTTGTACAGGAGGGTTAAAAGATGTGCGTTTCTCCTGTATTAATCTTCCTTCTTGTCCGTTAGGTCTGTGGTGTTTTCTTTGTTTTTCGTGCAATGGTTTTCTATTCGTTGGAATCTTGTGTTCGTTTTTGTCCCGGCTTGATATAGAACGCTTCCTTCCGGAACCTGAAAATGAGCCACCATCTTCACCTTCACCATTTCCGGTTTCCTCATCGGTTTCCTTCGTTTTCGTTTCTTCTTCCTTTTCGACTTGATTGTCTCCTGGACCAAAAAGCTCTTGTTTCACGTGTGGAACGAAAGATGTTCTGAAATTTTTCTTATCAATTAGGCTTGATAAGCCCCGTTTGTTGATTCTGTGATACCTTTCCATTTCGTAAGATCCTCCAGACGATATTGCATCCTTGTATGAATTTTCTAGTTGGATTTGTCTCAAAGTTCTCAGTTGTCGAACATCGTCATCTTCTTCGAAAAAATGTCGTCTGCTTTCAGACACCGAAAAAATAACTAACAGAAAAATCAACACAGGAAGTTTCGACATATTTTATTTCTCTGTCTAAAGAGTTAAAAATAGCACTAGTGTTAGTGCTCCCTAAAAATACTGGTCTATAGTTCAAGGACAGTCACACACCTGTGGGACAACATCCGACGGAAAACCAACCTTTCAGTTGAATTTACAACTCAAACTACAAAAAAATATTCTCTACTGGAGTTTAGCTTCCTGGTATAAGTAGGTCAATTTTATCTAGGTAAAGGGAACAAAAAATTAGAAACTTTCATAATGCTTCGGTGATTTCATTAGACACATTTTATTTTCTTAAAATCAACAAAAGATTAATTACACAGAAAATACAATAAAACAATACAACAATAGAAATTGGAGGACGGGGCATTTGTGATTTTTTCAAGAATTAATTTGTAGCACCTCCAATACGGATTCGCATACAGTTTAGCCTAAAAGAAAATCAGAGAGACGAATTTAAGATCCAGTATTGAGATGATTTTATTTGTATTTTTCTGAAAATTACCTGCTGTTATTGGAGGGAGGACGTTCACTTTGAAAGAGGATTTGTATGCCCAATTTCCCTGAGGCATGTATCTTGCTACAACAATCACGATAGGCTTCATAGTAGCTGGATCGGTACTGGGGAGGTGAACTCGACCCACGCCTATTTGTGTCGTGTCTTTCCATATCAATTGTGTAAAATGCCCTGTCTTTGGGCTGAAAACGTTTTCCACCCAGTCATGATGTGCGATCTCTGAGTACCAACGATCTGCACAGAATTTCCCAGTAATTTTGGTATTATTTTGACCACCAAGAATATTTTCACCAGTATTGTATTTTCCGCTGTGCTCTACAGTTATCTTATTTGCGGTTCTCGATTTGTCTGCAAGAATTTTAGCATAATCTTCTGCGTCTTTACATAGCTAAATTAACAAATAAATCAGACCAAAATTCATTTCCAAATATTTCACGCATGCTGTATCCTATGTATATAGCTGAGTGTCTATGTACCTTGTAATCCAATTCCAAGGCAGGAACACCATGCTTGGCTCTTTTAACAACGTAAATATGTGCATATGTTGCAAAAAATTGTAATTATTATTTTTACCACAAAATAGCAAAATAAATATTAAATACTTACCTGAGCTCATTGGTCGTTTGTAAATGCTCGTTTGTAAAGGCTTCTTCTGTAGTTAAATTATTCTGACATAAAAAGAAAAATTCTTAATAATACGATTTTTCAAAACAGTGCCCTTCTGGTTAAATTCATTTACCTTAAAATCGATATTCAAAGCACGTTTAACAGTATTGCTGGACTTTGTCACTTCGTCGATAAAACTGGAAAAATATCCCTTGGCTAATGGAATTTTCGCTAAGCTACGTGGAATGGTCGAGCATATCATAATTTGTAATAGGAATAGGCAAAGCCAAATAAATATTGATGACAACCTCTGAGCCATTTTTAGTCAATAAGATAACTACATTTACTTTAATTACTATTTTTATTTGAAATTTTTGGAAAACGTTTACTTATTCAAGGCATTCCAGGAAGATGCATAATATAAACAAAAGTACTAAGTTTATTTCCTGGTTTGTCATAAATTGTCATTAACCCAAAGATGGTTTTGGATGATATAAATGCAATTTATTCGTTATATCTGTAGTTGCTTAAAATAAGAACAAACCTTGACTCTTTCAACCTATAATAAAACTGGCAATACAAAAGTCAAGGACAAAAGTTGCCATTTTGGACCCTATATTATCTGTCAATGCTCCTCCAATTATTAGAAAATCTTTCTCGGTTTTAGCTGGATCAATTTACGATTTTTTTGGAATTACACCTAAAAATATCTAAAAATTGAATTCTAAAATAATGTTCTCTATTTCCTCCGGTAGCAACTCAAGACTCAAGACCCTATATACGCCCATCGTTTTCGTCAGAGGAATTTAGTTGTTCTGTTCTAACTTCCCTGCTTATAGGAGGCTGTTCATACTTTTGAAGTTGTATCACAAGTGCTTATCCATTAGCCAAGGGATTCTTTTTATTGATCAAGAGTGGTCTCATTCTTTGGTGGAAGAACATTTGCAGTAAAAGAGCTTCGATAATGCATATTTCCTCTTGGGCGATAACGTGCGACCGCACTTCCGTACTGTCCCACGGTAGATCTCGCAATACAAAATGTTGTCGTCTCTTTCCAAATAAGTTGAGTAAAATGTCCTGTCTTGAAGTTATAAAAATTGTCGGTCCAATTATGGAGATTTATTTCGTCGTACCATGCATTTGAAATTTTTTCACCAGTCCAAGCTTTACATTTACAAACTCCTAAATTTTCTCCAATGCCGTCAATGTGGCTATGAGTCATCGTAATTTTTCCAGCTGTCTCCGAATCTTCTGATTGTTTCTTTGCCCAGTCTTCTATTCCATCACACAACTATAAAGAAAGGAGAGTAGAAATGAAACAATTTCTGCAATTATCAACCTGAATTTTAATACTTTTTTGTCAACTGTCAGAGGAGGTGATCCATGTTTTTTCCTTAGTTCATTGTGCGTTATCATAGCTTCGTTCATGAAATCATCTTCTAACTCCCGTTTTCTTATTGAACAGAAAATTCATAATAATTAATTATCTGCTCACAAAAAATTAATCTAGGAGTTCTAGGAATTTATTCCAAGTTATACTTACGATCGATGAAGAATTTCTTCTGCCTGATTAGTATGTCTCAGCATAGAGTGCAAATTAGCAATCACGCACAGTGCGAAAAGTACTGCAGCAACTGAATAAAATTTTGTCACTCTCTCCATTATTTTTTTGGTTCCTTAAGACCGTGACTTTGCTTTTAGATAAAGTACCAAGCGATTAATTAATTCAGTATTAGTTACTGTTTCGTCTCTAAACACTTAAATGTGCATTAGTTATGTAATGCAAAAATTATGGGGTTAATTATTCAGTTAAATTGTGATAAACAATTAGTAGCAATACGCAATTTCCGCATTGGGTTACAATAATACCTCCACGTACTTAAAATAATGCACTACTCTGTCCCTAGTCCCTAGCCTTAACCTTTCCTACTCGTGCGCTAAAATTTTATATGTAAGCCATAGGTGTACCGTGTTTATAGTGTGAGAACCCAGTTTCGAATCGGGTTGAGATATCTTATTGATAATATAATATTTAGCATAAATATTATCACAACAGTCCCCTTTTGTTGAAAATGCATACTTCGATCAGTATATTTAGTATTAGCAATTCGATCTAAAATAATTTTCTTCTCTTGCACCACCGTAGCAAGTCAATACTCTGGTACACTAGTTTTCTTCAGAGGAATTTCGTTGTTCTGGAACCTTCAAACTATCCTGTATATCGGTGAGTTTTTATCTTGTATTAAGAAATTCTAATGCATTAGCCAAACTATTTTTTAAAAATACAATTCCATTTATTTAATCAGCGATTGATGAGATTTTAAGTCGTTGCTGGAAAAACATTTTCAGCAAAATCGATGTGATAATTTTCATTTCCTCTTGGGTGATAACGTGCGACTACACTTGAATATTCGTCCGTAGTATGTCTCGCAATGCAAAATGTTGTCGTTTCTTTCCAAATGAGTTGAGTAAAATGTCCTGCACGGTAGTTGAAAATATTCTGGGTCCAATTAAACAGCTTTATTTCATCGTACCAGGCATGTGAAATTTTTTCACCAGTCCAAGGTTTACATTTACAAACTGCCATATTTTCTCCAATACCCTCTAAGTGGCTATGCGTCATTGTAATTTTGTCAGCCTTGTCCGAATCGTCTGCTATTTTCTTTGCCCAATCGTCCGCTCCAGCACACAACTAGAACGAGTATAAAAATGAAAACATTTCTGGAATTATCAACCTGAACTTAGTTTTTTGAAATAATGCCTTTTTGTCAACTGTTAAGGGAGGTGATCCGTGTTTTTTCCTCAGCTCATTGTGTGCTTCCAAAGCTTCGTTAATGAAATCATCTTCTATCTCCCGTTTCCTTGATTGAAAATAATAAAAAAAATATCCGATCACAAAAAGGTATTCTAGAAACTCAAATAATTACTATCTATTATTACTAAATCATGGTATATGGTGATACTTACGATCGGTGAAGAGTTTCTTTTACATAATTAATGAAATCATCTTCTATCGCCCGTTTCCTTGATTGACCATAATAATAAATTATCCGATAGCAAAAAATTAATCTAGGAATTCACAAATAATTACTATCTCTTTCTAAATCGTGATACTTACGATCGGTGAAGAGTTTCTTCTACTTGATTAGTATGTTTCAGCATAGAGTGAAAATTAGCAATCACGCACATTGCGAAAAGTGCTGCAACAGCTATATAAAATTTTGTCGTTTTCTCCATTACTTTTTTGGTTTCTTCTTGACTCGGATAAGCACCAAGCGAATAATTAATTCAGTATTCGCTACTCTTTCATCTCAAGTACTTAAAGTTCATTAGTTTTGTAATGTAAAAGTTGTGGGGTTAATAATTGACATTTATATTCACGACTCATATAGACAATTATTTAATACCAATGCGAACATTTTATTTCCGCATTGGGATTACAGAAAAATACATCCATTTCCACGTACCGATATAATAATGCACTACCCAACCAACACCCAATTCATATTTAGTATTTTAAGGTACGTCAGCCCTGGATGCTGTTACATGTGTTTTCCTATACTATCATTTTGTGGATAAATTACCCAAGTTTGGGTCAATCTGTTTACATAATGTCTTGAAATGAAGATCTATCCTGTTAGGACTAATGTTTCAAACAATTTACAATTTTGACCTATAAATAAAGGGTCACACGGCAGGTGTAAAATAAAAAATATTTTATTTTTGGCGGGATATCTTTAGGCATAAGCCATTAAAAGATATTATGGAAAAGTCGGCAATAATATAAGTCCAAGCTGAACATGAGATGGATCTTTAGGTAAGAAAACCAGAAATTATTATGCATATATATTATAACCATTTTGATCAACATATTATGTGCTTCCCGTCAGAATGAAAATAGCTCGATGATTTCTAAAATAACAGATTTTAATAATTTTCACATTTATTTTTTGATGCATTTGCATTACATTCTCCTTTTGTGTTTGATAGTTTTAAGGACGTGTGGGGACTTTGATCACCATGGAAACGATAAATTTACTACGGGGATTGCCGCAATAAATGCCCGCCAGCGGGTTCTCGCGCCATGGGCAGGAGTTAGTTTCTCATACCCC
>JABASH010004968.1:0-12937 GCA_019776445.1 Tomocerus maximus | reverse complement strand
ATGGATTTTGCCTTTTTGATAACGTCAGGTGGAGAATTTAAACGAATATGAGTTTTATAGCTGCTATATAGGTTGTCAACTTTCAGCGACCAGTTGTGTATGGAGCTCCAATTGTTATGTCAAAGAAAATTATCTTGTATGAGTATTCTCCGTGTTCCTAATTTAGTTTATCATAAGTGAGTTTGGCCTCAATTTATTTGCGCATAATATTGCACATGAGCAATTCTAGGAATAGAATATTACCAAAAATGCTATACTAATTAAACAATTATTAGAGCTAGGATTCATACAACTAGTGTAGAATGACGTTCCACAGCAGAGTCTTCATTGTTTGCACTGAACTTAGATGTTTGTATAGCATAGCAAGCAAAGGTGAAATTACGGCAGCGTAGATAATTATGTGCACGAATGTAATATAAATCCATTGAATTCATACGCAACCGAATGATTCCAGGTAAAAGCAAACTCTCAAGTATAAAATATTTTCCTTCCTTACAATAATAGTTTGGTAAGTATGAGCCCAATTCCCTTGTTGAACCGAAGCAATAAGAGACAACTGTATTGTTAGGAATGTCTTTGCAATTTGAAATATTACAATGGCGAAAGTTGCCCATTACCAATCCCTATAATTAATAAGTCTGTCTACAAAGGTACATCCCATGGATAGGTTCTTAATATTATTTGTCATATCGCATAATTCAATTCGAGTAGATGAGTGCTATTCTGTAGTATGTCTCTTTAACTTGTGTCTTGCCTTATTATTGCTGGGGTATAGGATATCACTGACAGATGTCTTTTTATGTATGTTATGATTATTAGCTACTTAGAAACAGTCTGGCATGTTACAATACTCTGTACAAATCTGTGTTCTTTACTCACAGTATATTCCCAAGTGTATTTGAATAGCTAAAATAATGAAGTTTGAATACTTTTCGTAGTAAACGTAGACCCATTTTCAGATCAGATCCATTTATTGCACCAATAGAGTATTTTTAGAAGTTTATGATGTTCCAGTTCTGAGAAACTTTTGAAATGTAATATTTATTATAATCATCGTTTCACAAGTAGTAAACCCATAGCTTTCCTAGAGAGCTTAGCGAACAATAATCATCATCAGTTTTACAGTGCAAACGCAGACACCAATAAATGACAATGCGCTTCGTCCATGTCTGGGTGCACAATCTATTACTATGCTCATAGTATGTTAGTATTAATGTCATTAAAGACGTACTTATAGTTAGAGATAAGAGATCTGCTTACGCCTATGCATGCAATATAATTGGGATAATGCATTATCTTTCGTCTATAATAGTGTTTCCTCTCACATTGTCGGCTTCCATAAACGCACAAACTCGTCATCGTTTACATAACAAAGTTTGTCAGTTTCGCAGGTTTAAGTGCTGATACTGGTCTTTGTCTATTTATTATGGTTCGAGTATTTAGTGTGCGAGATATTATAGATTAAGCTATAGAGCTACTAGTGGCATTATCCCAATGGTACTATATTTGTAACTAATAGGATCTTATGGAAGTTGTTTGTGTCATATCATATGCAATCACATATATACATGGGAAACTTGAGATTAGGAACTCTCATGCTGCTCCACTCTCCTCTTTCACTCCCACAGTACCTCAAATGAAGCTTAATCGTACCTCGTACTTTCTACTATGTACAATTGAGTGCACCAGTATATAGAAGAAATTGAGTTATTGAGAAATATCTTGTCCGAACGAGAACACTAGGTTGGCCATCCCTAAAGCAATAATTCTTCCAAATTAAGCTTCTGATCTCAATAGAAAACTTTTAGCGTCTATAGCATTTACTATAGGATTTTTTTACACCACACATTCAGACCTATTTTTCCAGCCTGTCAATAACGAATCATATTAAAATAGTAGCACACCAGCCGGAGGTGCTTTCTTTCAGATGTTAGCAATACCTATTGTATTGTCCTCTCTATTACGCCTTAGTATTGTGTTACAAATGATGTTAACAAAAGAACAAAATTGTTCATTAATCTCTGAATTTCTAAAGATGATTGCATATCGATTCTTCTGTAGCCTACATAATTAAAAGCTATTATAACTGCAACAGACAATCTAAGGTCGACTTAAATAAACAATTCCCACACTGGGTAATGTAAAAGATGTATCTCTGTCCTCCTGCAATTATTCCTGGACTAAACCTTCCATTACGAACTTTTATGAGTAATGATGTAGTGAAATGAGGTCTGCAAGCGTTCATTTGCCTCCATTACATGCTTATCCCTTTACGGATGTGGGCGTCCAATTCCAGGTCCACTCTTTTATCCCCCACAAATTCCTTTGTCGAACCTTCAGAGAGTCCAATTCGAATTTTATGAAAAAAGAAAAAATGAGAAAAAGCACGGATGTGTGCATGTTTTTCTTTCTTTTGAATCGCTTTGACTTCCTTTGGTTGCTTTCTCCTTAAGATACTTTCTTTCATACGGAATAAAAAGTTTTCAACTGAGGTATGCGCAGATAACAGACGAGGTATTATTTGTGTGTTTTCTATTCAAATCTCTATATCCTTTATGCAATTGTCATATATTATCTCACTATCTATCTTTCATGTCAACTGTGGGCTAGTGTACCTTATCTTTAGTGAGTACTACCCCTCGCCATAAGTACTTGTACGTTACATTTTAATATATGTACACTTGTTTGTCTCTATGTATTTTCATTCAGCTTTTGTCCCAGAATTACTATTCTCTCAGGAGCCATTTCAATCTATTCCGTCCTCTCTTACATTAGATAGAATCTTCCTTGAGGCTATAAATCCGACAAGTAGGCTACAATTTCGTCTTTGCTTAACTTCATTGTTGTACTTGTTATGACCGTGAATTACGACATGATGAAGGTATGGACGCTTGAAGCCATAATATCCATACATTTTCGCAAAGCAGCAAAGTGTTATTAACTAGTATGATGAAAACAGCAAGAATATTCAAATATTGAAGCAGATTGTTTACTTCTATTTTGGTTACAAATAAACTACTATATCTGTATGTATTATGTAACCTGTACCTTACTTAGAAAATTGGAGAATCCAGAAATACAAACAACTTCATTTATTCGAAATACCTGCGGACGCATTAATGGCCTGACATATAATATTGGGCAAAGTTGCTCCAGGCCTATTTATCCTAACAGTTACAAATGTAAGTGTTCATGCCAGTGTCATGAGTTAATTTTGAATTTCACAGAATCTCATTTTGGGTTTGTATTTTAAATGTGAGAGTGTATCAACATTTGATCACTTTTACCATGACTATTACGGATTTGGTGGATCAAATACTTTTAGTGCATTACGTGACTCTTACAAGGACAGACCTGGCCAAAATGAAATAAGTTAAAGCTTAAGTTACGATCAGTAAAAAATTGATTCTCAACATCTCAACCTCAAAGTCATAAACAGTAGTATCCTGGCAAGTAAAGCATACACACAGGTACTAAATAGCATGTCTAGTGTAGTCTATTTAAGAACCAATGAGACAGAGTTAAAATGAAAATGTGGTAGAGCTCAGGAGTTAGTGTTTCCATCCCCAACAAAGGAAGACACTACAGATAGTAATAGTCACTTTCATATTCAACTTTTATCAATTTTTTTCAGATTCCAGGCCTCCATCATAATTTGGTTAATGTATAAAACAATAAACTTTCTTCTCTCAGAAACACGGCACGAAGCAAGATGTACGTTTAACCTTCTTCAGCCATCGTCATACAACAAATGTCCAAAACTTCTAAGCATGACAGATAAAAATGGCATCTGCATAGTTTGGCATAAATGAATTTATAAGACAAAACTTTCATCGATGTTTTATGGAAAGGTAATTTAAAAACGTAAAAAATAGGCATATAAATAATCCCAAGTTAGTGTTTGTGTAATCACCAGAGCCCGGAAAGGTAGGACCTAAAAAACTGCCGAATATGTAGGTTGGTATGACCTTAAAATTGACCAAATATGGCCAAAAAAACCGAAAATATGACTTAAAAAATCAAAATTTGTCCAAACATTTTTACAAAGTGCGGACATTTTTAAAATTTTGCCAAAATTTTAGCTTTAAGAGCAGAAAAATAAAAGTAGGGAACATAAATTCAAAATATTGAACTCTAGTTCCAAAGTTACCTAAAGTTTACCAAAAAGACCGTTACAACCTTTAAAAAATGTACGAATTCTGCGTATTTGCCCTGAAAAATTTGAAAAATGAATACTGAACTCCAAAAATAGCCCGAATATGACCTTAATCCGAAAAAAGGACGTAAAAGCCAAAATATGAGCTACTCATCTAAAAAAAACTTTTTGAATCCTGAGGTCATGAAACGGTGACATATGAAGTGCCATGGCTATAAGCCGAAAGGATAAAAATATGTTCTATCTGCCTTTCCGGTCTCTGGTAATCACTATCACACTTGAAAATGCATTTACCTGAAGTCTCTTAAACAGTTAAAATCATCAGGCGGCAATGAAAGTTTCGGGATTATAAACGTAGGTATACGTAGTAGTTTAATTATGAAAATAAGACTTAAGACACTCAAACCCAATTAAAAAGTACATACTGCCTTCTGCATAATTCGAATTTTGCAAGGTAAAATGCATTAGCGTCTAAAACATAAGTGCAATGTATTGAGATGATGAAATAATTCGATTAGGTTTTCCATTTCAAGTGTTGTAATGCTATATGCAACTATAATATCTTTTATGCAAAATAACTACCTATTAAAAGGTAAATATCTTACGTACAAAGGAAATTTGATTTTCCATCAGTGTGTTTAGCAGCTATTATTGATTTTGATTGAAGTTTCGGAAGAGCGAGTATTTCAAAGTAAGTAGATTGCTGCCTAGAGCCTGACTCAGATTCGAAATTATAATTTACTTAAGAATATATTACATATTATGGAATATGGAAAGACTCCTATCAGGAATTACACCTGAAGGTCCACCAATTCCTAAACAGTTCTCCTTTCTAAGGTAGTGCAAATCCTGCAACAATAAATCAAATTGTTCCGCCTTCAAGAACTGTTCCTTATAGGAAGAATTTTGGGAAGTCACTATCGGACAGTTACATAGTAAACTAACTTAATGCTTTTAGTGTAATTACTTTCAATCTCACGCAGGCCACTGGATCCTAATTCAAACACAATGCTATCTTCAGTTAGAATTTCCTAGAAGTCAAATCTGAACTAAATAAAGCATAGCAAAAGTGTTAGACCAGACATGAAGAAAAACTAAATAAGAAATACTACATAAAATAGTGAAGGAGAGCAGACATTTTTTTTTATTTCAGGCCATTTATTTCTCTGTCATCGCGATGACTGTTATTTTTCGATGGCACAGTTGGATTTAAGTGCACTTGTGTAAACTACTTTGCATACTTATGTAAATACTTTTTGAATTTCCTTTAATACGTAAACTTGACTTGCATTCCTTCTGTATATGGACTTATTGCTAAATGCTTTATGCAGCTTGAAATATTTGACGTGTGAGAAAAGCGATTTCTTAAGAGCTGCTTACAAGTAGATAGTCAAGTACTAAAAGCAAGTAAAATAAAAATGAAAAAATGGAGGTAGCAAATGTTAGAAGTAAATTCTGAAAGCTTACCTTTCCTTAATCTAAGCTTATAATAGTATTAGTTAGTCAAAGTCAACTTTCAAATGTGACTACAGCTTAGTCTACGGCTTAGTTTGGAGAAAAATACAAGACACTTGGAAAGAATGCATGGAAATACATACATAGCTGTACAGGAAGTTTGTAGGGGAATGCGAAGCGATGTGAAAAGTTGTCGTAATAGGCAATGAATAATGTAGATAAAAATCTATTCCATCCTCTTCCCTTCCCGCCTGTTCATATTATTCTTACAAGATACCCAGATCCGCGTGATGGGGTATCCTCTAGGTATTCCAGAAGAAATATTACATGTTGACACTTTCTATTACTCCATTTAAAGACAATGCTTATTTTCATAGCAAAAATTATTTTTCTATGGAAAATACATCATTTTTTGTGCATTGAAATCTCACTAGAATGATGGGTTTATACCATAACCCCAATTCAACCCAACTTTATCCATTTGTTTGCCTCTGTAGCCTGAAATATTGGATATTTCTTGACATAAATAAACTATTGTATTCTTTCATGCATGGTTACTATTACCCCAGTGGTATTTCAGAATTTTATATTAAAAAGAAATGTAGTTTCTCATCTGCATCTACCAACACAATCACATTACTATGTTTTGTGACGTATGTCAATCGATAGTTCATATCTTCTTCAATAGGAATGTGATACTTTTTGCAAACAATGTATGGTATGTAGTATACCTTACATATTTAAAATATGAAATATAGTTCAAACATGTGTTTATGTATTTACTCAATGATATACTATAAATATTTCTATTTCTATAAATCATTCACGCAAGTTCTTCTGTGGGTATATAGCGTGGAAACTAAATGTGAAAGTTAGTAATGGCTTTTAATGAGATGGAAAAATGATATCCTGCTGAGCTTTACAAAACATTCTCAAGTCATCCTATCAATTTCCCCCTCCCACTCACTTTTGTCCTCACCACTCTTACTTACACTCAGAGGTGACTTGTGTCAGTGTCACAAAATAGAGAAATACTTTTTAAAATTCTAGAAGGTTGGATCTAAGTTTGATAACATGATGGTTGTGGGTTCATCCAGAAAAAAATTCCGTCAAACTCAACTACACAAGTTATGCTAAGCTATTCAAATAGAGTATACATTTACAGTGTGCCTTCGTGCTCATTAGTAAATGCAAGTCTGAGTTAAGCCATTGTAGTTTATTGCACGGTAATATTCACTCAAGTGATACATTACCCTAAAGTTCAAAGATAAAAATAAGTAGTCGAAATAAATTCCCATAAAGAACGAAATGAAATTTTTGCATGGGAACTGAGAACATTGCAAACACTATATGCATTAAGTATGCACAAAACTCATTAGCATATAACTTTTAGTTTCTGTCTGTAACTCTTGTTAAACTTGAGAATGATACAATAAAATTGCTTTCACTATTGAATCGAGGACACGACATGAAAATCTAATGCGAAAATTGCTACGGAAAAGGCAAATGATAATCATCCTAATGGATGTATTCTGCTTTATATTAATATTCTAGAAAATATTAGTCATTAAAAAATCTTTGTTGTGTGTAGTTGTGATTTATACCTTACATATTACATTATGCATGATGTGCGATTGTCTCGCAAACAAAAAATGACCATTATCACGCATCTACCGTGTGTCTCAACCAACGTAACCCAAAGTACTTTCTCTTTTCTTATGATAACCACATATAAAACTTTCACCGACATTTCACCGGTACTTTCACTAGAATTTTAACACAGTATAGCAAATGAATTTTTGGCGTGGTGAAAGGAAAAGTTGAAGTTATCATAAGAAAAGAGAAAGTATGATGAGTACCGTTGGTTGGGACATGCTGTATTTATAAGTGCTATTCTATTTATGATCTATAATATAATATTGTATATCCGCTTTCTCCTTTCCGAACTTTAAATAAAACTTTCGCTCTAATAGCAATTTTCCTCAATGCTAAACAGCCTTCACTCACTTGAAATTATAACCTATAAATAACTCTAGACATTGCTTTAGTCTTCTGGGCTAATCTGCCATGACGAGAAAATCTTTAGCTCACTAAATAAAATACACCTTTCTGCTCAAGAAAATATACTATACTCAAATATGCAGCGTTTAGACTTCTAACATAAGTATAGCTGAATATAATTTTGGTGTTCTACGCAATACAAGTAGTTTCATCCATGACGCTTATCTGTATTTCATAAACAACCTTCCATGGAGCTAAGGAATAACTTTTTATATTTATTAAAATCGTTATTTGTGAACATAGTTTAGGCGTGGTGAAGGTGAAAGGAGTTATATACGGATGAAACCTCTTCTCTCTGCCGAAACCGCACTTCCATTTTTTTGTGTCAGCTAGAATAGTAGAGAAAAGTGAAATACATTCCTTACAATCTCAGCGTGCGGAATAAGATATGCTTTTTTGACATTAAGTGTCTCCTTAGATGATCTGATAATGGAAAGTCGTCGCAAATTTTGAGCCTAGGAGGTAAGGACCTTAAAAGTATCTGTATTTGCCATTTCTTCGCAGCACGAAACACGAAACCACGCACTCCAAAATTTCAAATTCACTCAGAAATACTTGGGCATATATTTAGAATGTGGCTCGCTGTATTTACAAACCATGCCTAAGGATATCTGATGTTTCCATTTGGACTATGTATGATTTGGTTTGTCATCGTGTCATACATGATAAGTAATAGTGCAGCTAAGAAAGGCTTTCAGACAATGCACAGTGAGCTGTGTGTAACAACATCTATATTATTAGGATAAGCATTTCGATAGGAAAGAGAATAGAAGCGTGGGAATTTAGATAAAAGTAGAAGGATGTCTGAAAACGAATATAACAATTTCATTTGGACTGGAAGTGCACTTTTCTCATCCATAAGGCCAGGACTCGCTGTGTGCAGTGTATTGGGAAAATTAGATTATTTTCACTTGGGAATGATCTCATTTCATGTTTGTTAGCTCCACAATGTACTTCTATCGATGCATTGTAATAACGGACTCCATGGCTATACTCCTATAGTATGACTGTTACTGTTTCCTCTGCTTATTCAACAAAAGAAAATGTCAAGTGCATTATTACAATCCTATTACGCTCATGAACTATCACAAGGAGATTTTTCCTATCGAACATCTGATTACATTCACATATAAGAGCAGAACGGCGAAAGTAGAGCGAACTTAGGCACTTGTGATTCAAAATTACATCCGTTCCTTTCACTTTGGTATTTTTACATCATTTATTAACCCCAACTCTACTTACTATAGTAGTGCCAACACAATGTCACCATTGGACAGATAATACTAAACCTGGAAGACTTTAAGTGACGCAGCAGGGTTTTACTTGTAAAGCTCTATATAATCCTACCAGCTGAATTCATTGAATTCAAAAGATGAATTGTAACAGAAAAGAAACGAATCCTAACACAAAATTAGTACAATTACACTTAGCATGATGGGAAAAAGAATTGAAAAGACATGGAGAGTTAGCATTCGTTAGTTAGCACGCTACTATAACGTACAATAGTGTATTTAGCAAATGATAAGTCTAATATAATCTCGGTCTATTCACTGGGCTGGACTGCCTTTGATTAGATACATTTTATACTGGCGGGGCGGAGTAATATATTTTTCAACGAGTGTTCAGGGAATATTTTCAATTCATTATCCTGTGCATAGTAGTCTGATACAAATATACCATACTTTCCGAGCAAAATAACAAGGGATAACGTAAGTTGTACCGGTAGACGTATGCAATAGGAAATTATTGAGGGCAAGTTGTATTGTACTTTTGATATGATATAGAGATTTTCAGATACCTTACTTCTCTGCTTACTTTCTCCTTATTAATTTACGAATGACTCAGAGTTTTATTAGGAAGGTACTTAATAAGAACGAATGTTTACGTTGAAAAGAGTATGATTTGTATCCAAAAGAACATTTTTCTTTGATGAGTAGCTCCTTCACAACTCATGCTACCTACACAAGTACTTATTATTATGACATTTGCGGAAATAAATTCTTCGTTAATTAAAAAACTTGTGAACTCCCAGCCGGTATAGTCATTTTTCTGCATGTCTCCCTCTATTACTTACCTAATATTATACGTAAGTACATACGTGCGACTAAGGTATTAAGGACAGTATGAATTTTGAAAGGAAAAGAACTTCTTTGGAACTAGAGTGATTTACTAATTGCCAATTAGACACTAATTATGTCAAAATAAACCACTTGAGATATCTTTGCTACCAAAAGAAAATATCTCTAGATATGTATAGGTGCTCCAGCTCTAAAGTTGTTATCTATGCTCAGTTTAGTTTACTGAGAATTTTAACTCTCAGCTAATTTATTAGTATAACCCATCGTTATCAATGTAGCATGTGAAAGCATTTCAATGAAAAAATCGTTTTGAAGAAACTCTTAGGCAAATTAAGACAAAATTCCCTAGGGCATCAAGTATTGTAGCACATCACAAATAAAATTATGTCGTCATCTACAACATTAAGGGCCGCTACTAGATGAAAGTTCTGAGACACTACAGAAATAGGTCGTTGTGCACGAAACTCGGAAACAATTTTTTGAATTGTTTAGACAGGTATTTCATCATTCACTTCGATTTGGGGGCACGGGACCCCACATACATCAATTTGAATCCAGGGGCCACAAAGTCGGATTATGCCACTAATGAACCAAGTCATTGAATGTCAACTTCAGTTGGTATTAAGTACCTAATAAGTAAACGGTAAGTATAATCTTACACAACAATATACTTATTACCTCTAAAAGTACTGGAATGAAATCCAATAGCCCTAAAGATACTTGTCCGCTCAGGAGTACTGATCAAAACGTAAGAGTCTTATTTAAAACTACCGGCTGCTATCATTACTACTTATCTAAGGTACATTATTATTTTCTCACGGATTCCTGTACTGCCACAGTCGTCAGCCGTACTTCCGTAAGCATCTTACCATCTTCAGAAATTTCAAACGATACTCCATGATATTCAACAAAATTCTCTCTTTGATCCATTAGTATCCAAGTTTTGAGATTTCCTCTGTATTTAATAAGATTGTTATCAAGTTTATATTTATTGATACTTATTCTTTCATACTTTGATAAATACTTAAGCACATCCTTAAGTATTTTAAAAAAGACCCTTCCATGTCGTAGACGAACTTATTTATTACCATTTCTACATACCATTGTCAGAAAACTACATCAAAACATCACTAGCTACTGCGAATTGACTAAATCTCATTCTAATACTCTTGTGATGAATTTAGTACGAATTCATCTTTAATGTATAGAAATGGTATTGTGAGAAGGATTACGTACAGGTGCACACAATATTATTTTCAGCAATTCCGATTTCATTACTAACAATATTTTTATAATGAATTTTCTAAGCGAATAGTGTGCTACATAAAAATGCTGGTATTTATATTGCGGATGTGTAAAAGTACAGTAAGTAGGATATTGAGACATTGAAAATTGTTAAATAAGTTATAATGAATTTTCTAAGCGAATAGTGTGCTACATAAAAATGCTGGTATTTATATTGCGGATGTGTAAAAGTACAGTAAGTAGGATATTGAGACATTGAAAATTGTTAAATAAGCGTAAGCAGGGATCTTGAGTAGGTATTTATATTTGGTTGGGAGGATGCTACACTTCCGATGGCTTTCATGGTAAGAATGGGAAGGAAATGAAACGGGAAGAATCTGAAGTGGAAAGTGTGCACTCCGCACAGAGAGCAAATGATAATATATTGTATACATGTAGTAGCACTTTGTATTGTACGTGTTTTAGTTATATTGCGAACAATTTAGAGTAGTGCGCAAAGGAGCTAGACGATTTTACAACTTAATGTATGTTGAGGCTGAGGGAGAGCCGAAGAATCAAGTGGCTAGCTCCTGTTACACACATTTTTATTTGGCTGCCATTATAGAGGCTTTTACTTAGGAAGGAAAACAT
The DNA here is from genome assembly GCA_019776445.1 of Tomocerus maximus. Lineage (NCBI taxonomy): Eukaryota > Metazoa > Arthropoda > Collembola > Entomobryomorpha > Tomoceridae > Tomocerus > Tomocerus maximus. The sequence continues at coordinate 1,312 of JABASH010004968.1, read as the reverse complement.
TTTAGTGAAAACAAGAACCTAAGCCAAGGAAAATGGTTGCTAACTTTCTGAAGAATACTCCATAGAGCTAAGAAATGATTTGATGGGACGTGACCTGACCGCACTCTCTCACAATGTCTATATATTTCATAATAACATATACAAGGACAAAGCTTTCATGTATTTATAGAGCAGAAAAATCTTCTGCTATTCTTCGACTTTGCCAAAATGCACCCTAGAGAGACTAATTCTTAGCTTTGGGCTCCTTGAATATTATATCCAAGAATTTTTAGGGACTCTTCTATAAATAACAAGCATCCAGCTATATCTTCGGAGGTAAATATATTATTTATCTATGTCAGCATACATAATATATTAAAAGTGCCTAAATTCATTTCATATATTCATATATTGTGCAGTATTTGCAATTCTTATACTAACATTTACATTGCAAGAGACGAAGCAGCAGCTGTGAGCTGGTTCCATGTGAATGCCAAAGTTATTCGGAATGATAAACAACTAAGGGCTTATCACACGACGAAAAATCATCAGACTTGTCTAGCTTTTGCATAGATGTGCAGCTTCTGTACCGAATCCTCGGAGACTATTCTCCACATGGTCTCCTTAGTTTCTTTATATTTCCCAAATTGGGTGATAACATCCGCATACTGTGTGCATTATGTACATCTACTATACTGCATAAGTAAAATCCGAAAGAATCAATGCAGAAATATCCATATGGAGAGCATGGCTATGAATACAACTATAGGTCAACGGTCAAGTTACACTTGAGAAATCACAGAAATCAACCTACTTGTTGGTACTCTTGGGATATTGCGTGTGAAAGAAAACTAACAAAGTTTCACAGAAAATGACACAACTTTTGAATTCCCTTCCATTAACATGGAAGACTAAAAAGGAACTTTTCCTCAGAGCTAGAATAATGATGTGCAGAAGCCTCGTATGAAGTAAAGTTGCATATTCTTCAGATTTTTGTTTTTGTGTAGCTCTGTAACACCCGCTTGTTATTCACAGGCAGCCGTTTTCCTTACTAATGTAAACGTCTGCTATTTCCATACGTAGTGTCTGTTAATGGATTTCTTTCATGTAGTATCCTGTGTTTTCTGCTTCAAACCGGTTCTTATAGAATGCCAAACTATGAAGAAACCTTACTTCAATGGAACAGGTGTTTAAAACTTCGATAATTCATACAATTACAAAATCGAAGTTGCTCGACAATATTCAACAATCAGTAACTATTGTGGCAGAAGCACTCATGCGTAAAATATTAAAGTCATGTATCAATAACGTGATATCTGATATCAGTAACTCC